>VKOC01003241.1:0-56152 GCA_009364415.1 Spea multiplicata
CTATACCATTATTTTAACCCTTAACAGACCCCCATTGCCAAGGACTCCTGAAAGTATTACCGCCGGCAGAGAAATCTCTATTGGTTCCCAGGGCAACCGGTTTGGCTACAAAATATGTTGACTTGACTCCTAAATCCGTCGAAGCCCCTCCCCGAGAACGTGCGAGACCTTGAATAACCTTTGGGCATGACATGGTTAAATGTGGGATATGGGCTGCCATATATATCGTCATAATGGGGCCCTGGCCTAAAGGTGCTGTTCCTCCTACAATTTATGACTTTTTGGAGCGTTAAAAACATGATTTCTACTGAAATCATTCTTTATTGGTATAAAAAGTCTTTACAAACCGGCATTGGATTATGACATCATATCCTGGCGCCGCTCCCGTGTGGGAGGAGCCTATGGAGGACTGTGCTGACTCGGCGCCTTTCTCCATAGTGGTAATGAGCCAGTTGAGGGAGACTGGCTCCGTGTTATGCCAACTAGGCCTAGGGCAGCAGGTCCAGGAGGGGGGGCGGCTGCCGCCCTTGTTTCAAAACTTGGGGGGCAGATCGCCATACCTGGGAACCTGGGCCGGTTACCGACATCAGTGGGACCTCCTGAGCTCGGGGGGGGGGCTTCAGATAGCCGTAGCCAGAAAGTTCCCAGGTTATGCAGATCACCGCACAATGGGCCGGTTGAGCTCTCCCCAACCGGCCTATTAACCCTACGGAGACTGTGACTTCATTTAAAGGCACGGCGCACCTTTAAGACACGGCCCACCAGCATATGACATCATACCCCGGTGCTCCTCTTTTTTTTTTTTTTTAAAGGAGCGCCGCGCCATTACTGTACCTGGACGCCGACCGCGGAGGCTCGTCCCCAAAGGTAAATACACCACTGCTCACGGCCCCAGCGCTATAACGCTAACGATATTAACCCCTTAATGTCCTTAAACCCATTAAAAACAATGAATTGCCATGAAGGGGTTAATATATAGAAAGGTTGTAGCCATGTCTATAGGGTTTCCAGGTCTCATGCTGGCAGACAGATTCTCCGCTGCCCGGCTCTCGCCTCCTTAGAGGTTCTGGAAGCCACGAAATTAAACATTCGAACTCTGCTTTTCTTTTAGGCTAGATTCACTTTCGCTTTATTTAAAGAAAAGAAAAAAATATCCTCCCCGGCTCTAAAAATACTTTTTCGTTTCATCGTCGGGCCCATTATTTTTTTTTGGCTGCGTTTCCATCTCCCGTCATCATATATATTTTATATAAATGTGTATTTATGTGTAATATATATTTTTGAAATATAAAGCAATAATATGGCAAAAAAACAAAAAGAATTAAAAAAAAAGAATTAAAAAAAACCTAAATATTTTTGTGCTTTATACAAAGATAATAAGTATTGCGTCAACTGCATCAGCTGGGCTCCTTGCTGGCACTTTTAGGGTTAATAGCCATATGCCAAGAGTGGTTGCCCGAGAACAACCCTCCCCACATTTGGCTTTTGGCTGGCTGACAGTGATGGGAGTTGTAGAGAAAGCACAAGCGGAGGTCTATATGTAGGCTATAACCCATGCAGTGCCTTTGGACCCCCCCCCTAAGCGTGATAGAAAGCTAGAAAATGGTTAATAACACAGAGTGTGACTTTTTTTGGGGGGGGGGTCCATATAAAAAAAAAACCTTATTTTTTTCAACTGCAGATTTTAAAGAATAAAATTCTTGTAAATGCACCCATTGAGCTAATTCTCTATGTATTCACAGCGTCGATGGTTTAACCTTAGCAAAGGTTTTTTTTTTAAAAAAAAATTTTTTAGAGGTTGTGCTTTTTTTATGGTTTCCCCCCCAAAAAAAACCCCACAAATGCAATGAATTTATTTTTCTTCAAAGCGCAGGAACTCAGGGCGCTAAAACAAATTATGGGAGCAAAGCGATGCTGTCTGTACCGCTTACCTCACCTAGATTTTTTAAAAATAATTTTAACCCCTTGCGTATCTAGTATCATCCAATAATATTTAGTAATATTCAAGCCGCGCATGAACATCACATTTTTTTTAGGCACTTTCGCAAATTTACATTTTCAAATTGTAATTTTGCCTTAAAAAAAAAAAAAAAAATCTCTTCCGAATGAATGATAAACGTCATTCTTCATCATTCTCCGTCATTCTTATTTTCGGTTTTCCTGTCTCGTGACGCTCCTTAAACGTGGATAGCGTGAGCGTGTTTCTTGCATAGGGGTTTATCCTTCTTGGAGTAAAAAGGCTGGCCTTCTAGATTCACATGGCAAACCTAAATTCAAACAGGAATGGGTTAAACTGATATATATATATATATATATATTATTATAAATATTGATATAAATAATAATTTTGTTACGCTATATATCCTTAGCTATTCTTCATTATGGAAAGTTTAGTCCCGCGATTGTAATAGATTTAATGACCGCTATTTTATTTTCTACCTTTTTTTCATTTTACATGTTAGTGATTAGCTATGATATATGATTATTATACTTTATTATTATTCTGTTATTTTAGTTTTATGATATATATATTATTTGTGTATTTTTAGTTTTATAACTATATTATACTGAGTATTATTAATTGCTGTATCCTTAGTTTTATTATATTATAATATATTATAAGCTTTATAATTATTCTAGCTGTATTTATTAGTTTTAATATATATATATATAATTCTGTATTTTTATGTTTTATGATATATATATTATAACTTATATTATGTCTGTAGTTCTTAGTTGTTAATACATACTATATAATTAAGGATTATATCTGTAATGTGTTGAGTTTTATATATACTATATTATATATTATACTTTTATTTTATTCTGTATTTTATAAAGTTTATATGATATAGTTATACTTTATATTTATATCTGTTTTTAGTTTTAATATACATTATTAATACCTTTATATTATTCTGTTATTTTAGTTTTATATATATTAATACATTATGACTTTATATTATTCTGTATTTTGAGTTTTATATATATATAGTCATTATACCTTATACTTATTCTGTATTTTAGTTTTGTACCATATATACTAGTATATATTTCTGTTATTTTAGTTTTATATTATATTATATATATATATATACTATTTTATATCTTTATCCATATTCTGTAATGCTAGTTTTTTATTATATATATATTAATAGATTATACTTTATATTATTCATATATACATTTACATTTTAACAAAATTTGTCACTTTTGTTAATTTGTAGTAATGTCCAAAAAGCGAGGAGGGACCCCAACGAAGCAAACGAAAACGAAGCAACGAGCTCCGAATTTCCGTTTGCTTTTCGTTGCTCTGGAGGCCTGGTTAACGGAGCGGAAGATGAACAAAAACAGGCAAGAGAGAGAGTGAACAGGGGTGTTGATTATTACTTTTAGCTCTCAGTTATCAACGTTTTAAAGATTCTATCACAAATCCACTTGGCAGCTTAAGCGTACATCGAAGACATGAAGTCCCGGCTGCGTGTCAACGAACGGAAAGATACTTACGGCGCAGATAAAGCAGCTATCGTGCCAGGTATGGCCGAGGGCCTCGATAAACTTATCTCCGGCTTCAACTGGGAAATCACATCCGTGACATTTCGTACTGAACAGAGCAATGTAATCTGCAGTGAACAGAAGGAGAGGAATTCATATAGTCCGGTTCTTATATGTATAGCGTAGAGGTAGGACAACATCTGCCTATCTAGCAGCAGAAGAACATGGACTTTATCCACGAGCCTTGGCCTCCATATAGAGTTATTTGGCTCCATACACAAACTCCTTGGTACAAATGACGTTGGTTTTGATTTGAGGTCAGATGGATGACATCACTAATTGGAACTCTGGTCAGACCACACCTGGAGTGTTGGGTACAGTCATGGAGAACCTCATCTCCAGAAGGAGATTCACGCGTTGGAGAGAGGTCAGAGGACGGCGACTTACATGGTGAATGGTTTGCAGGATAAAAATTATCAGGAAAGGCTAAAGGGACCTTAGTATGTCCGGATTGGAGGAGAGAAGAGCGAGGGGGGATGGGAACATTTAAATACTTTAAGGGATTTAACGGGAGGAGAAGTTGATTTCAGAGGAGGAGAAATGTTAGAACAAGAGGCCATCATCTAAGACTAGAGGGTCAGAGTCTATTGTTCTTCATGATTCTATTGACATCTGGGTAATTGAAAAGCTAATTATGAATTAAGTGAGGTCCAACCCAAGTTTTCACCCAAGCATCACACTGCTATTCAGGGTTTCTCCTCCATTAAAAGAAGAAAGGCTGAGAAGGAGCTTCCTTCTAGTGTTTCCTATCTCGTTATACTTGGCCCTTTGCCGCTAGGTTACTCTAAAGAAGGGCCTTGGGATTCCGAAGCTTCCAACCCACCTTTCTCGCAGTACGGCTCTCCGTCTTCCATGTGGAAGAGACTATTACCGAATGGCTTCCTGCACGCGGCGCAGACGAAGCAGGTGGTGTGCCACGTCTGCTTCAGGGCATGCATCACTTCCTAGAGAAAAAGGAAAACATAAACACACCTTGAAACTGAGGGCAAAACAATTGTTCCGGAACGTCTTCCCAGTCCAAGGCGGCCATTTTGGAATACCATCTGCCAATAACTCTCCATACATTTCCTCCAGCTTTGATGCTGGAAAACATTTTTATTATTATTTTTAAATATTTTATTTGGAGTCCATTTATTTGGATTCCCCCCTCTTTTTTGAACAGTGGGCTTTTTTTTTCGGCCTTCTTCTGGATCAACTCCAAGGTTGAACTTGATGGACTCTTCAACCTAAATTACTACATAATTACCATAAAAAGATGTTCAGGCTCAGGGTTAAACTGATAAACCTAATTGCAAGTGGCGACCGTGTAATTGCTATATAAGAATAGGTTCATCTGGCCTTCGGGGGGGTGGTTGTATAGCGCCCCCATCTGGTCGGGCGTTAAATTATAATTATATTATCATTCTCGCCTGCCACTGTATTGGTTTTTAACATCTTCTGCATGTTAACAATTAAGTAATAAGTCAACGGTTAGGACGGGATTAGGTAGAGTAACTAAAGTGGTGCAATTAACTTTATAGACGGATAATTGGAGACTATGGATATCTTATGATGTCATCTGGATTCTCTAACCGTACTTATCTACCGATCCAAACGTTCATACCCTGGGCGATGCGTTTGCCGTGGAGTTTTGTGTTCATAGCAGTAAGAAAAAAGTCGATTCCCTCCCAACAAGACTGGTGGTTTTGTAGGATCTGTTCCAACTTGTACAGATCTTGGTCCAACGTAGCAGAATATGGCAGTGATGTCACCAATTGGAACAGTGACATCATGGCACACCCTCCTCACTTTCCGCACTGTCCCGTATTGTTTAAAGTCTGCCATCGCCAACGACGTGGCTTTTGGAACATTGATTGGGAAAGCCGGCTGAACTATTGTTTTTTTCTTAACCAAATCAGGGTGTTTGGCGAGTAATATGGGTTCTACCTGTGCTTATGGAATACCTGCACAGTCAGGTGAGATTAGAAAAGGTAACTATTAAAATAGCAATAAGACGGGCCCTGCTCAAAGGAGCTTACAATCTAACTTGGATGTTTTGTGCATGGGCTGCTTCCCTTATCTTATAGTTGGCTCAAGCTCCGCGGGAGCGTCCGTGACATTCTGTGCACATTTGACACAAAATACGTTAGACCTTCCATATTATCTCAAGGAAATTTCGACACCGCCATCAGAAATCTTTGGGAACAGCCCCCACCCCGGCCCTGTCTCAACCCACGATGCTCGCATTGCCTGCCCCATCTTCCCAATGATACCACCAGGGCCCAAAGTCTGGAAAGAGACCTTCTGGCTACCAAAGCCTACGAGGAACCAAACACGGGTGGGCTGCAAGAACGAGACTACCTGCCCCAGCCCCATACACAGGGGCTGATTCTAACCCCTGATGGTGGCCCTGTCAGCAACATAAGCAGAATAAGAAGAAAGAACATTAACACAATCTATAAGAAGTTGCCTTATTTTAAGGTCTATCGGGTTCAGAGGCTTGTGCTGCAGATAACCATTCATTCCTATCGCATGTAGACGCCAGCCGAAACATAACGCTCCTTGCCAAGCGCCATTTCATGTTTACTGTAAGTTACACTCTTCCAATGATTACTTGTTCTGTGATCGTGACTAATCTTCTAGGCATCCATCAAAGAATCACTCTCAAGAAACAGTTTCCATCTGGAAGCCATTCTTTGGCAGAGACAGCCAGCCAAGCGAGATAAGGTCATGCGATATATTTTTTTTCTGTAGTCTTGCCAACTTTCTTTAAAATCTGAAGCTCTCCAGCGCGTTGTGACCTTGTTGGGTCTTTTCACAGCTTGGGAGTGTTATCTGAAAGGTCTGTCTGACCACATACAACATCAACGCATGACATTGAACATAAGATAAAAAAATGGGCTTAATAAAAAGGAGTTTTTCTCACTTCGTTAAAAAAAAAAAAAAGCTAGAAGGGGAGACAAACTTCTAAACATTTGTTGTGGGAAAACAAGTTTACTTGTCCTATATGGATTGCATGACCATGGGTGATGGGAATTGGTCTCCTTCAATGATGGGCTTTAATCTTATAGAGAGTTGCTCAACAGCGGACCATTGTTAATGGACAAAGAACTTCAATATGGTCTTCAAACCAACTAAGAACGTTGTGGGACCCACCAATGCGAACATTCCATAAGTTAATAAGATCGGGCAACCTGACCGTGCGGACTAAGAGGCTCTACTCTCCCCTCCAGGACAAGTTGGGGAAAATAGAGAATTGGGAAGAGGTATTGGACATTTGAGCTATCTGCCCATAACTCTTGCCAAGGTCTCGCTGAAGAGGTCCACAAGAACAGAATGGATCGTATGGATTAAATACATGGTTATCCATAGGCGCCATACTACATGTAGTACATTTAAATACCAGTTGTACTATTGGAGGACACAATAGTATATCAACGCATTTGAAGACTCAGATTTGAGCAAGTAGAAGGACCCACAGAAAATAGGCTAAATCTTAGACAACCAGACTTGATTGCCATGTTTTAACACAAAGCATCCATCTTGAATTGGTGGCTCAAAGGTCCCGTTTGGACTGGGTTTCTTTGGAGCTGAAATAATAATAGGACTGAAAGCTGTACTTACTGTGGTAGGACTTACCCCCATAATTTTAGTATTACAGCGTGCGCAGGTCGGGGCAAAGAATTGCTCGTAGCAACGTTCACAATACACGCTCTTCTGCTCCTCCACAAAGCTCACATCGGCCAAAGACGTCTTGCAGTAGGCACAGTTGAACTCCTCAGGGTGCCATGAGCGACCCATGGCCACAAGGAAAGGTCCTCTAAAAAAGGGAAAGACAAAACATGCAAATGTAATTATATCGTTATAATCACCCATCCTACTAAGCTGTGTATGGATGAAAGTCTATGGAGGAAGGGACTTCATTAGCATTGCCATAAAGCATCAGCTCAGTGTGGTGTCAGGAAAGTCACCCAAAATATCACATGACTGACAGCAATGGTGGCCTCCAGGTCTGCAGACAAGCGAGATAAATCAGAAAAAATGAGAGAAGTGCTCGTTGGAACTGCAGGATTGGCCAAATCAGTACTTTCCTGACAAAACAGGACGGTTGGGAGGCACCTGTTTATTTTCAAGGGAAAATGTTTTTTTTGGGGGGGTCTTTCACTTTAACCCGCTTACCGAATTATGTTGTTGCAATGTCCGCAGAGTGGCGTCCTACTGCTGGCTGGGAATCTCTCCGCGCGTTGAATCAGACCTCGGGGGGCTTGAGCCGGCGGATGTCCCATTGGCTGTGGAGTGTAGCTATGAGCACTGATTGGAGCAGGAGGAGGAGGGGCGGCCTTTGGCAGGATCTGCTTGGTAACAGAGGTGGTCGTTTTCCCCGGGGCGAATTTCTGAGAAAAGCTGTCGTCCGTAACCCACGGCGGACGGTTTGAGGGCTCCTGATGGGCTGATGGATAGGAGGCCGGTGGATAGGAGGCAGCTGGAGTATGAGCAACACCTGGCGAGGAGCCTGCTGATAAATAATAATGTCACATAAATACAAAGCCATGTAAATGCCGAATCGGCCCCTCGGACCCCCCCACTCCGACGCATTCCCACTTCCACAGGCGACTTTGCGCCCATATGAAGAAAATAGAAGTCACATTTTTTTGTTCACTTTCCCGAAATTTCTTGTTTCATCAACTTTTTGATGTTGACCAAAAAAATGATAAATTGTTTCCACCAACACCCCACTGCTTCACCCCCTTCCGCGCGGAAGTTTTTTATGCCGACGTTATGTTTTTTTTTTCCTTCTAAATGTTACAAAAACTGTTATTTTTTTGTTTGTTTGTTTCCTGCGTCTGTCCCGGAGAGTTGTCGTGTTGTGTCAGCTTGGCATTCCGGTGACTTCTCAGCGACAGATACGTGATAAGAATGGGAACAAGACGTGTGGATGTTCCGCAATTTCCTCTCTATTGTTCCCTGAGAGTCCTTTCAGTGAGAATCGAGATAACGGCGACAGTTGTGAGATGATTTTTGTGGGTTTTGTAATCCTCATTAATCCAAATGCAGCATTTTTTTAGCCCTATCATTAGCCCTATATTGATTTATATAGCGCCATCATATTCCGTAGCGCTGTACAATGGGTAAATAGGACATAACAAGCAGCGTATTACACAACAGTTTGGTCTTATAGAGAGAATAGGTAAGAAGGGTTCTGCTCAAAGGAGCTTACAATCTAGAAACGCTAAATAAACCTAGGTTATTACTCGTTAGTACGAGTTTTTATTTAGCAATATATACTCATTACCCAACCTAGGGCAGCACCCCCAGCCATATCCCGGTGCTGTACTGAGCCTCCATGGGTTAAAAGGTCTTCCCTGTATCCAGCCGATTGAGCAGCAGGAGACCAGGGGGGTGACCACCAATAAGGAGGATCTACGCCCTAGTTTTATAGACCTGGACCTGCCACCAGAAGCCTACTTAGCCTAGTCCAGGATTCATCACTAACCTTCTGCATGTGTACCATGTGGGCAACCAAATTAACATCCTGACCTGAGAACTTTCTCCCTATTGAGTTACCCCCTTGGCGAAATTTCTCATTGGCCAAGAATCATACCTGGGAATTCTCTGGGTTTTGGCCCAGAGACTCCGGGTGAAGCTATGCGTCTCTGAGTCTCCGCTCCACCACAGAGGAACTCCGGGTCACGGGTCTCTCCACTCCCCTCCCACTAGCATCCAAAAACAGGCAGCTTTCAGTGTCCCCGCCCACTGACCTCAGCGGACTGCCCACCAACATCAGTGGGACCACCCACCTACATCAGAGGGGCCCTCCCACCTATGCCAGATGGACCCTCCCACCCACACCTTTGATGTGGGTGGGTGGTCCCACTGACGGTGGGACCACCCACCTTCATCAGTAGGACGCTCCCACCTATGCCAGACGGACCCATCCGGGGATCCTCCCACCCACACCTAGGAAAGGGAAAGCTCCCGGTAGCTGGAGCCTGGATGTTCCTAAGTATGCCAATAATTTTCATTAAAATAAGGCATGTAAGCATTACACCACATGGTTTAAAGATAGAAGGTGGGAGACAGAGGGTTAACGCGAGAAATGCGAGTCTGGAGTCCAGTGGAGATAGGATAGCGAAAGTAAATGAATCCAAAAAAAGCTTGGGATGAGCATAAAGGTACCATTAATATCTAATAGGAGATAGATCGGTATATTGTACCGCGCTGTGGAATATGATGGCGCTATATAAATAAGAATATTGGATTAGATAGAGGATGCTCAAGGGGATGGTTCCAATTGTTTATGACTATAGACAGCAATGATTTTAATAATAGTACGGGAAACATATTTAGTGGATAAGTCCCTTGTAAGCCTTAAGCTGTGCCGAGTGTATATTACTTTTATATTTTTTTCTGGCTAGTAAGCCCACCTTTGTTAAAGAACGCAAGCTAAGCGCTTTACTGACACCTAGTGGTGATGTGGTGTCATTTGCTATTTGTAGAATTTGCGCACGGCAAGTAAAATATTTTTCTAGTTTTTGGCCAATTCTTTTTAGAAAAATGAATTTCTAATTCGGAGACACTTCATGAAATTCCGGGGTGCTTCAAAAGCCACCTTCTGGACTCGCCGTTCACTTACGGCAGCGCCATTTCAATGTTTAGGAATGGTGCCGATGGTGGTGATGGTGGTATTGGTGCCAGTGCGTGTAGGGCACCCAGAGGTGTAGCCACCCTGCAGCTGCTGCCTCTCAAGCGTGCAATGAGCAACGCCTCTAAGAGAGAAATTACTGAAAGATGGGTCGCTTCCCTCTTTGGGCCTTGTTCTGGCCTAAACGTAGACCTGCGGACAATGTCATCGGACAGTGCCTGCCCAGCTTTACTCTAGGAAGTTAGAAACATTTCAGCGATGGCGGTGCTTGCGGTAATGATGGCACCATTAGTGGTTGGGGCTGTGCTTCATCATAGACTAGCTTACAAGCAATCTTCACCTTTGACCCCACCAAGGCACCAGAACATGACCCCTTGGTAGTAACTAAAATTACTGCTGCTGCATGCGATTGGTTGTAATTCTGACTTTAAAAATAAATCTGTATTGCTAGGGCAGAAACGTATATTTAAATATAAAACATATTTAAAACGTTTTAGGCAGACATTAAGAAGTAGAACTCTCCTCAACATAAAGAGGAACACAAAGTCATAGAGGTGATGGTATCAGCAAGGGCCATTCAGGGGCCCTATTCAGAGGCCAACATTATCATTGTTTTCCCCCTGCACTCACTAGGGGCAAATTGGGCATTAAATGCTGTTTGGTTACGCCCACTCCTGTCAAAACCACTCCCACAAAGGTCACACGCCCCTACAGCCTACTCCCTGCCCACTTCCCACTCTCTCAAAGTCCTGCCCCTGCTTACGACAAGCCTTGCCCCCGATCATAGCAACAACCCCAGGGCAGGGACAACATATTTTATAAAAGACATAATGGGGTCCCTTCGGACCCTCTAATACCCCTGCAAAGAGTTATATGGTGCAGTATGTGCTCAACATTACCCAATGCAAGTGTCCTCTTTCTCTGCCCCCTATTAACCTATTAGTGCCCACAAAAAGTCAATACTGTAAGTTGCATTAGCAGCTTTAGGTGTTACAGCGCCCTCTAGTGATTATTATTATTATTGTTTTATATAAAGCCATCATCATCATCTCATAGCACCATCACTACTGTAAAAAAGTCAGGATTGGATAAAATGAAGTTTTTATCCAAAAGACTAAAAGTATTATGATTTATTATTATTATTATTATTATTTTATTTAATCATCAATTTAGAGACACTTTTCTTGGAAAAGTTGTAGGTGTTACTGCGCCCTCTAGTGGTGTACTATCCAAATGGCATCTTCCCTAAGCAACTTTTCGGTCCAAAAGTAATAGAAATAAGCATGACATTATTATTTTTTTATGTATTTTTTATTTTAATGTAGGCACTCTATGAATAAAATATAATATCAGTAACAATAGATAGGTGTGAAGTTTTGAGGATCTAGAGGTAGGAAACCATGGCAGATTTGACCCCCCAAGCATCATTTAGTCCCCCTCCTATCTCTTATGGGTTTGTCTTACCTTGACTCGGTTGGTAAACCGAAGGTTTGATGCTGGCAGTGGTGACCACACGAGGTTTAGCGGCAGTGGCCGGTGGTTCATTATAGCCATATGGGGCGGGACCTTTGACGGACGTTGATGATGATGAAAAGGCTTGAGCAGAAGAACTAAAAAAAGGAAAGGAGATAATTCAGAGTGATGGCACGTCATGGCTTGTAGGTGACCTTCTCCAAATGCAGTCAAAATAGAAGGTTCTAAATTAAGTTCTCGGTCCTTTTAAGTAGCGTCGACATTTATGGAAACCCACCACAGATCTGCTAAGATTGACTTGCTTCAGATGACAACAAATGGAGTGTTTGATCTAAGTTGAGCTATCTTTAAAAACGATGCTAATTTAAGACATAAAGGACCAGACGGGTGATAATAAAACAGAGTACCTCTTGTTTCAAGTCCGTTCCACCATAGATTTTATGGTCTAGAATGTCTGCTGGGTGATTAAGACCGAGCCATTCTATTGTTTATCACAGGCATAATGCGAAATAATCTTTGCTTTTTTTTCTCCACATTCCCTTGATGGATCTGGATGTTTAATAACATATAGGGCTCTAGTAATTCTGCCTGATGATGGACGCCTATTGATTAAAAGCTATACATTGAATTAGGTAGTTCAACTGAAAAGATCATCGATGAGCCACGTTGAACAACAACGTGATTATTTATAAAGCGTTGAGTTGCTGTCGACTTTGAGCTCAGTCGAGCAGGCCTGAGAAACCCGAGTCAACTCAAATCTTGACTCCACTCACATGGTAGATAACAAAATGTGATTGGAGGAGACAAGGTTCCATCTATAACAGACAAGGGCATTCTTCACAGTAAGTGCAGTAAAGCTACGGAATATCCTACCTATGAAGAAGGCCTGGACTTACACTTGAAAGGACAACACACGGATTTCACTTTACCTTGTTTTCGATTGGAAGCTGGAGGAGAAGGACGCTTGTTGGTGGAGGCTAAAAAAAAGGCATAAAATGTATTTCCGTTACATTATATTCTCAAGCCCAAAATGGCGGCAGTCACCCAACGCTTGATCGTAGACATTGTTCACGGAAATAAACAGTACACTTACACATGAGATCAATAAAGAATATATTTAGAATGTTTTCTTTTCTTCTTGGATTTTGATTAGAATTAATAAGAATTATTATGTTTTTATATTTGACGTTTTATATATTTAACATTGCAACCAAAATATATCTATCCTACTAAATGAAGGAAAAAAATTGGTATCCCGTATCGATTCCTTCAACAATATGACCTAAATCATCAATGAAAAGAAACACCCAGATCAATATAAGCCTGATTACATGATCTTTTTTGGGGTCTATCTTCTCATTCTTCTTCTCATTTTCCGTACCGTTTTCATATATTTGGATTTTAAGTCATGAGGTTTGTTATTATTCAGAAAACTCATCGGAGTATTGTGCAGCTGACTCAACTGACTCAACTGACATCAACTGATGTCTTGGACCTCTTTCTTCCCCCAAGAAATACAATTTCTATTCCTTTTTTTGGTTTCCCAACATTACATACTTGGGGTCAGGGCTGCTATCAGTGGGATACAACCAATAACTGCGTATGGGTCCCAGGAAAGCAGGAGGTCCAACCTTTTTGATCAGCCATGGGTCTACTCATTGGCCCTCATAACCTGCCACGCGGAATTGGGCCCTTGTGGTCCGCTATGTCTACAGTTGCAAGCTATGGGGGCCCTTTCTTGGGATTGCATCCTAGTGGCCCATTCTATTGGTAGAACATGAGGAAGCCAGTAAGAGGAGCATGGAGGACCATCTTCTGATGACTTCTTATGGTGGCCCTCCTTGGTGTTATACATAAAGGCTGATTTGGGTGTAAATTTTTGATTGTGGACCTAACACTGTAGCTGCCAATGCAATTGTCAAACCAGAACCACTTTTCTTAGGTAATCCCTACCGTCCCGGTCTTTGTAACATCGTGAAGGAACACAGACACAATGACAATGAAGAAACAGCCGCCATGAATGTTAAACATATACACAAAATATGGAGATGGGGGTCAAACATTGGTTGATCGCTTTTACCTACGGGCTCCGTGCTAAAAAAAAAAAGGAGGAAGACGTCCAATGTTTCGTACCCAATGAGGTTTGGTAATGAGATGGAAAGTGTTGAAGAAGCCATCACTCTAAGCTTCTTGTTAGCTAATATTACTAAGCAAAGGGGGGGAAAAAAGCAAGCTCCATTATGTCAAGTCTGGAAACACCCAACGGACACACAAGCTGGATGGCGGGGAGCGTTGGTCCCACCAAGACC
The DNA here is from genome assembly GCA_009364415.1 of Spea multiplicata. Taxonomy (NCBI): domain Eukaryota; kingdom Metazoa; phylum Chordata; class Amphibia; order Anura; family Pelobatidae; genus Spea; species Spea multiplicata. Next base: position 13,960 of record VKOC01003241.1, read on the forward strand.
CTTAAGTGCCAAGAAGGTATGCAGTCATCAAGCTCGAAAACGTAAGCATACTGGCTTCTCAGCACCGAAGGAAGGAAAAAAAGGTTAATAAGTAGCCAGCTGCTTTAGCTGTACCTCTGGTATGCTTTTCTTGGAAGATAAGTTTTCTTGGGTACGTTTCTTTTCTTGAGTAGAGGTGAAGTTGTGAATATAGGAGAAATATAAAGAGCTTCCAAGGCAGGCGGCAGCATGGGAGACATATATTTTTGTCTACCCCTTTGGGAAAAGTTGAAGGTTGGGGGGGAAAAAAAGAAGGAGGATATTACTTTTTTTTTGGATATTGTCTAAGATCACACCAGGCTTGACAAATCACACGCGTTTGGTCGCGATAGGATTTTTTTTTTTTTAATGTAGGCAGCTAACTTTTTTTTTTTAATGAAATCACACTTTTTTTAGGACATATATTTTTAGAATAAAAAAATAAATAATATATATTAAAAAAATAAATAATTAAAAAAATTATATTTGTATGATATATTTTATTTTTTTATGGAGAAAAATAAAATAAATTAACATTTTTAATGGGAATTACATTACATTTTTTTTTAGGAATTCTTTTAAGACATATATTTTAGAATAAATAAATAAATAAAAATATATAAAATAATAATAATATAATATAATATGTGTATTATATATATAATTTTTATGGAGATAAAAATAAAATAAAAACTTTTTTAATGAAATCACACATTTTTTTTTAGGACTTTCTTTAGACATATATTTTTAGGAAAAAAATATATAAAAACAATAATAAAAATTAAAATTATATATTTATTATTAATTTGTATTATATATATTATATTTTTTTATGGAGATTGCGAGTATAAATAATATTAATAATAATTGATCTCTAATAAATAAAGCTTACTGTTCTATGGATGGTTCACGTACCATGAGATATTTATGGCGGGATGTCTACAAAAAATGTACTTTTTAACTTTCCGACAAGCTGCTGACTACATTAAGACAGATGGAGGTCAGTCTTCCTTGGCGCAAGTACATGTCGGTACTATGACATCATATCCTGCCATTCTGCGTGGCGTGCGGGGCATTCTGAAAACACCCCTTAGTGTAAGGGTGATGCTTAGAATGATCATGATGATGTCACAGATACTTTCAAATGACTTTTGAGTCCAGTAAAGATAATATTTGGGTGCGTGAATTACAACCATTATATATCATTCTTTTGGGAAGGTGGAACGTTCCGGTTCTTTTTATCCCTTAGCGTACTGCGGTTGGTATGTAAACCATATGGAAGTATGGTATGTATGGAACGTGAGATTAGATAATTGTTCAGAAGATATTTTGTTTTAACACTGGACCAATCAGCAACAATCAGCAACTTAACAAAGGAGGAGGAATAATCATACAGATTGCAAGAACGGGGCGTTAAGATACCTTTCCCAATAGTATCCACATACAGTATACATTATTTTAATCTTTAAACGGTAACGTGGGTTTATCCTTTTATATATAATAGCGTTGACACCATGGGAATCGCCAGTTTACACCGGTGGGGGGGTTAAAGGAAGGTCCAATCATGATGTGTTGTGATTGGTCCCTGTCACACTCAGCGTTTCAGATCCCACAGCGATTCCCCCATTATCCCCCTCACTCATTCTGGGTATGGAAAAAGGGGAGAGAGAAAGGGAGAAGGAGGGAAGGAAGAGTGAGAAGCAAGAGAGATGGTGAAAGAAAGAGAGGGATCGGGAGTGGGGAAGAGAGAGAGGAGAGAGATAGAAGGGATAGAGAATGGAAAAGGGGAGCGGTAATGTGGGGGAAGAGAGGGAAAGAAGAAAGAGCGGTGGGAGAAAGAGTTTGGGAAACAGAAAGAAGGGAGAGTGTGAGGGAGAAAGGGAGAAAAGTGACAGACGGATTATTATTATCCATGAAATATTATCCTGGGATCTTGGCTCTTCCTGCAGCAACCCCCCCCCCCATAACATTTTATAATGTCTGTGATATCAAACGGTCTCATCTCACCTCAACTCACCTAATGAGACGCTCACCTGATTTCCCAGTTATAACCAACCCGTGGAAATTTCAAACTTGCCAAAGTTCACTGATTTCTGTATTTAAAATGTAGATTTTTTTTAAAGATTTTCCCTTTTTATGTCCATTCTGGCAAAATGCAAATTTCTGGCGTTTTATATAAATAATAATAATAATAATATGTATTTAGTTTAAGACCTTCCCATTTCCATGTATTGCATAGATGTATAGATTGCATTGTTTCTTTTCTAAGAAGTCACAATCCATAAAAGATTAACAGAATGATCAAGATAATTTTTGATCCTAAGTAATTTAATTTATGTCATCGGGCGGTCCCTAGCCTTAAAGCGCCAGAGTCGCCCCATCATCGCCAATCCGGCCCTAACCAATGAAATTTAGAACATTCCAGTTGACTCCATCATGAATCGACTAGAACCGTAACCTACTGGTAACAGTTACTGGACAACAAAGCTGAAATACCCCCAAAAAATGAAAAATAAATAAAAATATTGAGATTAAAAAGACCCAGATGAAACCTGCAGTAAAAATGGTTAGATTTCCAATTTGAATAAAAAAAGACATTGATTAATTAATTGACGTGCAAAGGTCTCTTCTCTGTGGGGAAAATAAAATTTTGATCAGACACTGGGGTTTCTCCTGTACCTTCCTGAAGGAAAACGTAAAATGAAAATATATGTTTGTTATGTTATTTTTTGTTCCTAAAAAATATAAAAAAAACATGGAAGTTGGACCTTTATGAGGCTGTGATATGTTCCTCAACCAGATCTCCTATCCATTTAACCTTTTTGTAGATAAACGTTCAGATTTCTTAATCTGTGTCTAATGTTGGCCCTCAACGGGAAAAAAAAATCCTAACATTAACATTTTGTGCCTATGAGCAGGTAAAACCCATTGGGCCCATCTAGTCAGCCCATTTTTTCCTGATGTCAATGGCCTCTTGTTCTACCATTTCTCCTCCTTTCACCATTTTACTCTCCCACATCTGAGCTCTCTCCAAAATGTCAATATCCTTCTGAAGATGGGTTCTCCAGGACTATACCCAACGCTCTAGGTGAGGTCTAACCAGAGATCTGAAAACCCTCACTGTCTATACCATTTGAACACCAGAGTTTGTGACTCTAGTACAACCTAGATACACAATAGTATTGGTTTAGGTCCCACACTTGGGTCAAAAGTCAAGCGATGGAAGGAGAAGAAGATCCTGTAAGGAAGGGAGATTGAGAGGAAGCATGTCTAATATAGAAAGTCAAGTGATTCCTAAACTCAACATTTTGTGTGCCAACGACCTTAACGACCATGTCAGAGCGTGAAGATAACCAAATGAGATAGAACAAAAAACACACATGAAGAACAGCATGGAAAACATAGAAGCGAGTGTACCTAGATTGTGCAGAAATGGCAGAAGATATGGTAGAAGCGGCAACGGACAGGTTCTTTGCTCCAAAACCGGATGTTGTCTGTGAAGGAGAAATGGTGGCAGCTGCCGGACCTCTGAAAATAACAGCACAAGCATGAGCAGACATTTAGAACATAAAGCATCCTTTACCACCAAAGTCATCGAATGGACTAGATGGACTTCACGTCTTCATAATGGAACGGCAACAGTGTTGGTTAGCTTTTGAGGCTTGTGGCGCTGTTCTGCTTACATTTTGGAAAAAAATACAATTTCTTTCCAATTTACTTGATATTTTTCAGATTATTCAATGGGAAAATGAGTTTTGGGGGAAGCAAACATACTGATTTTAGTCTTCAAGAGTCTGAGAGACGGACAGAAACTATGCATCTCTTGGAGAACCACAAATGACAATGAGGCAAATGTTTGGACCGGTAAGCAGGACAGCACCTCCGTGGACGTAACACACGAGACACACATTTGCTACGAAGCATGAGTCAGGTTATAAACAGTTATGTGAAAAAACAAACAATTTGTAAAAAAAAAAAAAAATTCCACTATGAAATAAAGTCGGTCTATCACTGGGCCAGATTATATTGGAGGTAAGGGTTTGTATAGAATGGCCACATTTGGGTCAGTGGTGGTCTACGAACGTCGTAGAAAGATAGGAAAGATATAGTAGAACCTTAATAAGCCTTGAAATTGTAGCTTGTGCTAAGTATCTAGAATTTCATTCTACCTTTCAATGGAACTTAGAACAGTTCATTTATCCTGAATAGAAGGAGGTTAAATGAACCTCAGAAGATACCCCTATCCTGATGTTTGTATGGACATTATGCCATTATGGTACAGAACAAATGAGACAAAGGGTCTATATAGTCTTTTGGGAACGCACCATCTATTGTGCTCATATCTGTTTATATGTTGGCCTCCATTTTGAAAACCTTTGGTAGATAACGGTATTGCTAACTTCCAGCTTGTGCCCTCAAAGCTCCTCAACAGTTCAGGGTTTAAGTACCCCCTCATCTCAGCAGTTCGATAAGTCACTCTAGGTTTAGGGTTATCAAGAGTTGTCGACTGACAACACAACTATATTCGAAGTCATCTCGACTGGACTCCCATCTCATGTTGAGTTGCAACTCATCTATTCACAGAAAGTTGAGTAGTGAGTTGACCAAAGCAAACTGGTCAAATGCTCAATAAATTACACAGATCCACAGACTCAACTGTAAACTTGACAGCCCAGTCGATTAATGTAGAGTTTATCTAGAAGGTGGTCAATAGTCAAGTGCCTGTTGACGGGGGACTCGAAAATCAAAACTCAACAGCACTTAACTCAACTCTACAAACATTAAGTGAATCGACAAGCTATTTTTTGGTTGGGAAAGCTAGTTTTTTGAACATGAATAACAACTTGGCTTTAAGTCAATAGACCTATCTGTTTTTTTCTGGCATATCCTTCCATCCAAAGACCAACTTGGGCAATTGTGAAGGACCTTCTATAAGCCTGTGCTGCTGAGGGCCTTAAAGGGCAAAAGCTGGGGGGAGCAAACCACCCTTCCCACCAATAAAATGTATAATATATAAAAAATATTCCAATGGCATGGCTCTGTAGAACCATTACATCATCAAGTCAATATAAATTCTCGCCAGGTCAATGGGAAACAAAGAAAAATAGAAGGAAATAAGCAAAAATATATTACCTGGGGCTGGAGGGTAAAAAAGCCGGAGGCGGGGTAGAAGCAGGAGCAGCTGCGGGAAGCGGTGAAGCTGGGTATTGCTCTGTATATAGCTCAGCAATAGCTGCTTGATTTGGAGAAGCAGTGACTGTGGCAGAAAAGTCTAGGCTGTCGGGTGCTGGCGCATGCTCAACTTGGCTACTGCATAAAGTTGAAGAAAACAGCATATGGCTAAGATCAAGCAAACACTGAACGCTGGAGGTGCCAGGGAGGCCGACGGCTTATTACTTCATCAACGCAATAGTTAAGTGAATGAATGAATGGCCGATAATATCCAGGAGAATGAATGTCGTTGACCGAAATCTCTAGGAGAAGTAAATACTTGGGGCCCTAAGCAAATAGATTTATGGGGCCCCATCTTAAGTTCTTCTGATGACAAGTTTGTCAATATACATTACGGTTATATACATTTAACAGGAACCCCCTTAGACTAACGGTAGCGCCATTCCCTTCTTAACGTTATCGTTGAACCAGCCTTCTCCCATCAATAGCGCTATGGAATACGATGGCACTTTATGAATAAAATGTAACAACAATAATAAATGAAGTCATAATAATAATAATAACCAATATTTTTCCCGGGTATAAAAGCTCCTCGTCTTGAGACAACATATTAAGATGCTCTACAAGATTATTGTTGACCGAGCCCATACATTAAAGTGGATCTGTCACCTTCTTAAGTGTCCACTCTACTTGGATTGTCCACCTTGGTCCCCACCTTGCCAATATCTACTTTGCTTTTATAAAGCAGATGCAGAATATCTCATAATGATAGAAAAACCTCTAAAAACCTTTAAAAAAAATCTAATGATTATCGAGAGAATTAAAACCCTCAGGTGGGACAAGGTCCACTTTATATAGGGTTCGCTCAACGACTTCTGCGAGGTGTCAAAAACATGAATTTCACACATTGTATTACTGTTGCACATTCATCTCCCAGGACCCCGCAGGACAGATGCTTTAAGCCGCTGTGCAAAAAAAAAAAAATCTCAGCTGAGTAGCAAGCTGAAAAAGCAATTTATGTTACATAATAACTTCTGAAATAACAGCGGAAAGCGTAATTGCTGCAGATTTGGTACAAAGTCATTCCAAGTATCCTCCAAAACACAGTTACGGGGGGAAAAAAGGACTATTTCGGTGGAAATCGGTACAAGCGGTCAATGAGAAGGACCATTCTGTACGTTGTTATGGTGACTTCTATAATTATACTTTATGTATGTCTACATTAACAAATTAAGATGATATCCTGTTGAATCTGGTGGTGTCTACCAGTTTGATGGACATTAGATATGAGTAACGCCGGTGGCCGAGAAGAAGAACGTAGAGGAACGGGTCATCACAGCAGTGGCGAAACGTGACATTGTCTTGCCATGACTCCTTTGAAAATACTCTTGTTGATGTAGCTACGCATTCGATGACTCTTGTATATGTAGTGATCATACCTATGGGATTTCTAAATGAGCTGACCATGAGGCTCTTGAAAGATTAACCACTTAATAGCCCACTGTGAAGATTGTGGTGACCCGCCAAGTGCGTTAACCGAGTGGCTCTAATACCTGTCTTGATGGAAACCTTGACCTTAGTTGAGTCACCTGCACTTCAGCAGGGATCTCAACCATAATATACTGGGAGCAAAAGGACCAATTGGGACTCTGAGAACTTCCCACTTCACCCTGAGACCCTGAAGTTGGGGCAAAAAGCCTGAGACTTAGCTCAAACATTGAGAGTCCCCAGGTATGGCAACAAGGGATATCAATGGCCGTCCACCTTGCTATAAGGGTCGTAGATGCTAAATTATTAGTTAAAGCTTTTTGAGCGGACAATCGCCACGCTCCTGCCTGTGCATGCCTCACTACGGCCACTGAAAGGCAGCAACTGAAGCATCACTTATTGGGTAGGTCCACCATTAGCTTTCAGGATAGTTCCTACATGGTTCCATGATGTAGGGTGTCTAATAGTTGTACAAGTTAACTTATGATATAAGTACCGTTGAAATCGTTCTCAAAGGATACTGGGAAAATTCAAGTATAAAAGCATTGCAAAGAAGCAGCATAACTTAAAGGTGCTGTTCCACTCATCTTGCCAGAAATAAGTCTTTAATCTTGTTTCATTTTGCGCCATTCATAATTTTTTCCAGGAAGACTCAAAAGGCACTGATAGGCTGTTGCCATAGAAGCCATAAAAGCTTCTTAAATGTCTCTGTATTGCTTTCCTACAGATCTGCTAAGGTTTATTGGCTTATCATATACTAGAAAGTGTGATTAATATTTTATCAGAGCGGAACAGCATTTTTAAGAACGTCAAAGCAATAAGCGCTAAAAGGCAGACTAAATAAAAGTTATCGTATACTAGAGGGGAAAAAATACCTGAATCAAGCAAAGAAAATATACATATTTTTCTTTTTTTCCGTTAAATAATTTTGCGCTTTTTGGTGTTCTTATTAGATTAACTCTTTAGTTAGGATGAGTTTTTGAGAGTATCAACCTCCATTTATCAAATCTTAAAGGGGAAGAAAAATGTTTTGATGCTAAGGTTCAATGATTAATAAAAAAAACAAACATATAAAGCTGGTTTAAAAAGGAAAATATTACTATTGGAAATAAAAAAAGTATTTGATAATCTGTACGAAAAGATTGTAATAATTGGCAAAATTTCAAAAGGGCATAAAAAATACAGATATTAATACTGAAAATAAAAAAAGTATTTGTTAATTGTAATTCGCAACAAAATTGAATAAGCCAAAAAATGTAAATGGTGTAATAATTAAGATATAATACTGGAAAGCAAAAAAGTATTTTATCTTGTAAATTTGAAAAATGAAATATTTATATATAAAAAAAATATAATATTATATTTATTAATATTATATTAATAATAATTATATTAATATGAAGAAATAAAATATTTATATTGAGATTAAATATTATAAAAAAGTGGTGAAATAATATATATAAAAAAATTGAAAATAAATATTGAAAATAGATTTGTTTATATATTAAATATGATATTAATATTGCTAACAAATTGAAATATGTCATATATATATATTATATATATTATATATTTATATTTATTTTCCATTAAAAATAAATGTCTGGATCAACCACTTCTGCTACATGAAATGTTGTTTATAAAAATGGAGTTACAATTAACTCCAACAGCCAAATGCGGAGTTGATATTTTGTGTATGTGAAATTTTATCGGTATAATGTTAGATATTATTTGGGGAAAAAAAATCTTCAAGCTACAAAACGTATCGGTTAAAGGGTTAATTTTCTGCTACTTAATACCTTTTATAAGAGGACGCAAGAGGGGGTGAGGGTTTTTGCACGTTCTGAACAGAGCTGGTATACGTGGCCTTTTTTGGACTTGAACTGGCCCCGTACCTCATGGAATAACCTCTGGAGGTCACCGGCTTGTTAAGGTTAGGGCTGTTATCCACTGGCGTTGATTTAGGAGGCCAGGCCCCTGAGCTGGGAGTACCTGCAGGGCTGGGTAACAAAAAATGACAGAGCGCATTGGGTTCAGCACATGCCCGAGTCAGTAACGCTGCCGAGAAGCCCATCGCCTAGGCCCAGGCCTGGTGTTTGTGCGCGTCTTTCAACTATTTTACCTAAACGGTTCCGGTTTCTCCTGAATTCTCCCGAAACCAAGACCCTAATGGATGGCGCGGTCTTGAAAAGTTCCACCAAAAGTTTTTCAATTAAAAAAAAAAAGTTCAACCAAACTAATCCGATACTCAGAATTTGAGGGCCTTAGTAATATTGTCCAATTATTTAAAAGAAATGGTAAAAAAAAATTGAAACTCATCATAATGACCATTGCTGGCCCAAAAACAACTAAAAGAACATACAAAAAAAGTAATCAAAGAATAATCAAATCTTTCTCTGTGGTTCAAATAACTTTTTGATGATTTGGGTCCAGCCGAAAGCCGATTTCAGATGCCGCCATGATTAGCCCACAAATGTCTTTTTAAAGTTATATATATATTTTTTAAGTCATAATAGGAACTATGATTATATTTGCTAGTGACTTTAAAGATCTTTGAATTATTTTTTACTTTGTATCAGTACGACAGAGACAATAGAGTTAGAATGGAGTAAAAATTTAAATTAATGAATTAATTTATTAAATTAAATGCAAATTTTCTTAAATCTTTAAAAAAAATATTTAAAATCTTACATTTTAAAATCTTTGTAATTGCATTCATTTGTCCGTGCTTTTTTTTGGGGGGGGGGGAATTGGTTTCTTACCTTGATTCATATTTACCAAACAATATGCTTTTGAAGTTTCCAAACAACCATTTGCACTGAAATTATTATTTATGTACTTAAAGGAAATGTTTCACCTACTTAGCTGTTTTGAAATTTTTTATAACTAAATGTAGAATTAGAAAAAGATTTTTTAATATTATTTAATTTAATAATTGTTCAATTTTGCCTCGTTCATAATTTTGCCAAGAAGATGTAATTGTCATGTGATATAGAGACTGAAAAAGCTATTTAAAAAAAAGATTTCCGTGTTGTTTGTGTGTTTAAAAATAACACATTTTGTAAGAATCTGTTTTTCAAGAAATTACCAAAAAGATAAAATACGCATTGAAAGTTACCTGGCGTCGGGAGATTTGGCAACATTTTCCTTGCTGCTGTGAAAGAAGGGGACATAGTGAATGAGTTTTAACCGTTTTGTGTGTTTCCGGGGGGGAAAAGTGATGGTTAATGATGGTGAACAGGGTGCGAAAGGTCATACCTGGAGCGTCCCAGGCATGTTTAAGAGCAACACCATGACTCACTCACCATACCAGAGCATTAAGTACCTTAAAGATATATGTAGTCCAGATAGGATCCTCTCATTATAGTAGAGCCTACAAATTCTTATAGTCCATATTGAGATGTTTGACTATATAGTTTGTTTTTGCTTAATCTTCTCAGATTTGGTCAAATACCAGGTCAAATAATTATATTTTTTGGTAACATGGTGTCCATCATATCTTGTACCTTTTTCGGTGACTGGTATCAGCTTTTTGGCCTTTTAGGATCACCTGGTAAGATTAAGATTCTAGATTTAGAATGCTGGACTCTAGATCCATGCTCTTCATGTCCTCAATATATATATTGTACCTAGCAGCTATGTTCTAGACATAAAAGTAAAATGAAGATGGGGTATCAGCTGTGAGCTTGGCGTTATGGGGTTTGCGTCAAGGCGTCATGGGACCTTCATGGACATGTCCCTATTCTGCTTGCCAGAAAGTATTAATCCTTAACAATCTTCTCTAGATGTGTTGACATTGCCTCCAACACATTTATGTAAATATGGCACCTGTCACGTATGGTTGGCAGGCCCTCAAATATTATCTATATGTTCCCTAAAATATGTATGAACTTTTAGATGTTGTAGGTCAAGTCATGATTGTGAACGAGCTCAAGAAGTTGATGAGTTGATCCCAAGAACATGGTCAACCTTTCCATGTTAATGTCACAGATTAGGGACACGTTTCAAGTGCTCAACACATGTTGAAGGTGATGCCTTTTTATCGGGTCAACACATAAAAAGACGTGGCATTACAGTACTTTTTGGGACTTCAGAGGTCTCTTCTTCAGATGGAATCCCATCATAAGAATAGACGTTTGAGGTCTTCAAAGCTTTTGTGATGCCGAGTCTTCTTCCATGTTGGCCCACTAAAAAATGGTATCACCTTCCACTAAAAGACTCCATCTTCTCTTGGACCAATATGGCTATATCCATCCTTAAAATTTCTAGAACCTCGGTTCTTTAAAGTAAAAACATTTCAATGTATAGTTCTCCTGGCTGTTGGTATCTTTTGGGAATCTGTTTTCCGCCTTGGTTTGTGGTGAGTCATGAATTTCATTGCTAGGCTAAAATGGTGAAGCCGAGGGTGGAAAGAAAGCATTAAAAAGTGAAAAAAAGAGGAGTTATAACAATTATATATATATATATATACCAAGAACCTAAAGTTCATGCAATAAGTCAAGAAATCAAACTCAGTGCAAGAAAATCAGCATCGTGTCCAGGGAAGCCAACGTTTTAAGAGCATCTGATGATCAGACAAGCAACAGGGTCAGGCTTCTAGCAGCATAAGCCCATAATTACTTAAATAATCATTATTTTTTTTTAATTAATTATTATTTTTTGCCTCAGCCCATTCTACATTGCTATGGCAACTCCACCCGTATTCATCTATATGCATATGTGGGTACCGTCCAATCATATGGCAGGGGAGCTTGCGGATGTTAGGAGACAGAGGAGAATGTGAAAGAAAAAGACATCAACATGGACGAAGAAATAAATGAAAGCGACAGAAATTAATCCATATTAAAAGGCGGCCAGCTAGAGGAACAAGTTAGTCGTTACTCCATCTTAACAGACAGGGCTAACAATTTGGTTATTTTTTCCTTAATTTACATAATTTGTTTGTGTTGTACTTAATTTTCTTTTGCCTAAGTTTACTAAAATATTGATATTGTTATCTAGTTAATATTAGCTTAATATTTTCTGATATTGATTATTTTAGTTTTTTCTGTGCTGCACTTCGAGTTTTTTTTGTCTGATTTTACTAAAATTATTATTTTTTATTATTTATTTATCTTTCCAGTTTTAGCTCTAAAAATGTTTTTTTTTTTCCTAAAAAGAGGGTCAGACTTCTAGCAGCAAACCCTATAATGACTTAAATAATTATTATTTTTATTAATTTTTTTTTTGCCTCGTATATTCCCAAAATATTTAGCTACATTTAATTTTTAATTTTTTAATTACATTATATTTTAACATTTCTGATTTTTTATTTTCATTTTTTTTTTATTCCTTATGCAAGATTTTTTAAAGACAACATAATAGAAAAAAATAGAAAATAAAAGAAAATAATTTTCACAATAAAAAAAAGGCTATGGTTTATTATAAGCCACGGTATGATACTTAGTGAACATTGTGCGTTACTATCTACATTTTGGAATGAATTGGGTTACAATAAACACGCATTCAGAAGATCTAAAGAGATTTGAAACTATGTAATAGAAACATTTAAATTATTTTGAAATCTCTTATTCCATATTAATGAGCCAAAAATTGTCAATCAATAAATATAGTGTTGAGGATTTTTGCAAGCCATCTTTATGGGTTAAAACCAGTGTTTTCTGATGCAAGAATGCTACCTAATTTTACAAAACAGAATAATAAGTATTTACATTTCTTTTTGTAATTTTAAGCTATTTATTTTATTTTACATATATTTATATATATATATTATATATAACATTAATATCTAGCATTCTTGTGCTTTACATAGCAGAATTTTACCTATTTTACCTTATTTTAGATATGACTTTTAAGCTAATCACAGGGAGGTGACATAAAATAACCAAACATGTGCGATTCTTAATTTTTGGTAAAAAAAATTCGGGAAACTCGTAAAAGATCGGGAGAAAAAGTCCGGGAACTTATTTAGAAACGTTATTTACATACAAGGACATCGTAGACATCAGAGACGTTAGCAGCAGAATTTATTGAGGGTCATCCGATTTTATTTCTTAATATTGATGCTCAAGACGAGCGAGCCGACCTCTCTCAGCCACTTAAGAAAAAGACGGAGCAGCCCACGCTAAAGGCCTTTTACGCCAATTTAGAGTTCCTTCTAAATTTACGTAGGAAAATATTTCAGTTTTCCATACATTATGAGATCATCAGTGAGATAATGGACAGAAATTGTAGTAATAACGCAGAATGATTATTTTTTTTTACTGTAATATATGGTGGGCAAGTTCATCGTAACATTTCATGAAAAATATACATTTCTTGTATTGAAAATATTATAAAGACTCGCCAATAGATGAAAATTTGAATTCAAGGGCATTTCTTGATGCTATTCATCATAAATCTGAACATTCCGTATAATATATAAGCCATTTTTGGGTATTTCTACACAACCATTGCGCATAAACCCTTTGATTATTTAATATGAATGTCACTGCCTAATGTGTATATGTACATAAATTTGAAATAATATACATATTTTAATAATTATATATAAAAATATAAACCCATTTTTTTTTTAAACAAGAACTACTAATCGTACATTTTAAATTGCTATTTGCTTAAAGAAAAGGCAATTTTACTTCTAAATTTAAAAATGGGCTTTATACAAATTTGTAAAAAATTTTGCTTATTTTTAAATTCGTTTTAAATTATTTATTCAAAAAGGATTAATTTTTTAATATTTAATTCTAAAATTTCAAAGTATTTTTCTGATCCTTATAAAAAACGAATTCTTGTATAACATTCCATACTAGTTGTCAACAGGGAATTTTCATTCTACTTAAATTCTCATGGTAAAGAAAATGTAAAATTTGTTTTATAAAAAATTGGTTGAACTATTATGAACTGTATGTTGGGTGGATATATGGGAAAATATATCTACTATTTTTTTTAAATTATATTTATTTAAAAAGGATTTTTATTTTACATTTCAAAAATTTCAAAAAGTTGAACTCAAATCATTTTTGAATATCTCAAATCTAAATTTTACAAATCGCTATGAATAAATTATTTTTTTGGTATAAAATTTAATCCTAGTGTTGATGTCGTACCAAGAACTGGAGCAAGCCAACTATTAAATCCAGGTAAGCACTATAGCACACAAATATATGACATATATGACGGGACTAATGGAGAGGTTGATGAAGCCCAATCCTAAATAGGAATGTACACACAAATTTTTGAAATAAATTGACCAGATTGCTCTTAAATATTCCGAGGCTTGGCCAGTTAGGTATGTTTTATAAAACTATAAGGGAGGTACAATCCATGCTAATCCATTCGTGCTTTCATGCCATTCTCTGCTGTAGACAGAATACAAAATGCGTTGACCATGCTGTTATCAACACCTTTTTTAAAAAAATAACTAAAATTCAGTAATTTTGAGTCATTCTATAAAGTTTGACGTCATAAAACATTTGAGCCGAGCCTGGATGAAATGGTAATCAAATATGAAAGCAATTTAATATATATTAATGCAATATGGTATTAGAATTCCTCTGAGATAAGCGAAACTTGCCTCACCATAAAGATGTTTTATGCTATAAACTAATAGAAGCATAGAGTAGACATTTTAAAACACAAATTATATGAAACAACGCATCTCAAGACCCAGTGCCAGAGAGTGATCTATACTCATAATGTATGTCTCCGTGCCTCAGGCAGAAATATATAATCAGTACAAGACATTTTGAGGTAAGGAGTAGAGCAGGGGGAAAAGTTACCTCAGAAATTTAATCTTCGTGTCTCTTATGATGTCACAACGTGCAAGATTATGCACAGAGTGGCATCACAAGCGATCGTGTGATCTAAGTAACCACGGAAACATTTTCATTTTTCCGTGGTAGTTTCCACAGGTCAGAAAGTGCAACTTCCCGCCTTTTTTTTTCCAATATGGCTGACAGTTTTCTCCCAGCTCTAATAAGGAGGGATAGATGGTGCTAGTGGGGCCTTACAGTGGATAAATCTGCTTATAACATCTAGACCTTTCAGATTCAAAGAAAGAAAACATTTTGTGGCATACGAAATAAGAGATAAATGCATAGTTTTGGTGTATAACGCATGCGATTGGTCTCTAACGGCATGCATCGCGTGCAATGCACAATCCCACCATATTTCTAGCTACCGGGGGATAAGACAGAGGAGCGGTGAGCAGAGGGAGAAGGGGAACGTATTGTCTTATTAGTAGAATTAAACAAGCGCAGGCCACAACACGTAATGGAACTTTCCTACACCAGGACAAACCAAGCAATTTTACCTTGAAGGCCGATTGTGGGGTTTTTAATGTTTATTGATGGCCCCTTGGCAGCATCTTCGGGGATGCGCAAGCTCGTGGCACCTATTACTTCAGTTTGGGGTTTGCCGGATAGATCAATGCCCACGCATTTCTTTTTATTAAGTCAACCTGACGCCATAAGCCCTGATTTTACATACTTCTAGGCCTCTGATTTCTGTTATCAACTGGCCTTAGTCACAACGTAAACAGTAAATCCGCCATGTTGACGATTCTGCCTGATAAGAGGGGGAATTGCGTAATTGAAAGACAAACATTAAGATGGCTAACGTTTTTCTTAGTTAAAATGTAGGATTTGGGGTATAAGTAACCAATTTTGCATGTTGGGCCTCAAATTGAAGACTCGAATGTGAATCTATCGCCCTTTCTACAAAAAATGTGACATTTTGTTGTAAAAATTGGCGAAAAGGAGGGTTTATGGGACGTAGTGAAGCGGCACATAATATAGTCAATATAAATGTCTAACGCACAGGTGTTAGCACAAGGAACGTCATTGCTGAATTAAGCCACTCCAAGACCTTCAAAGCATTTTGTACAGGGGAAGGTGTCCATCCCCTAAAATTCCTGATTTCCAGCGTAGCCACTAAAAATATCAAAGCACGCGTATTCCTATCCTTTAAAAAGTTGATAGTCAGGGACATTGAAGGTGAAGGATCTAGAACGCCTTCCACCCATGTGTAGGACATGGTCCAGAATCGGCTTCGTATAACTTGGATGGAGATAGGGTTTGTGGGTGAACCTGTGAGGGATATGGTCTGAATTACCACTAATTTTAGAGTTTCGAGAGGCCAGTCATCCGGCAGAGGCTTCCCAAGTATGGGGTGGTATTCCAATAATCATAGTTTATAGATTAGGTTGGATACATGTCTTCTCAATGTCATTGGGTACCGAATTTTGAAAGGAAGATCATAAGTTTATCACCACGGTAGAATTTACCATAGGGCAGTTGCCTATTAGGCATTGTGGTGGTTGGGGGCACCACAAAGTTATTTTCCTAGTTTGGCCAGAAGAGGGCAACGTAGACTAAGACCCTTATGCAAGCCTAGCATTCCACGTTTGTGCCCTAAACGTTATAAAATATGGATTGTATATTATAAAATTAATTGTATTTTAAGTGGTATTTGGGGAAGTAATAATAATAATAATAATACAAATTATTATTAATTTTGGCAATTATTATTGTCAAAACAATGCAATTTGGTTGGTTTATGTATACAGAGGGGCCCTGCCTGAAAAAAAAATTAATTGTGTTCTAAACAGTTTTTTTTGCGTGAAAATCTAATGTAATTCTTAGTCATTTTAATATAAATATACCGATCTTTTTAGGTCAATAAGGTTTAAACTAACGATTAAGACAAACAAGAACAATGCTGATTTTTATTTAATTTTTTGGTTTATTTTCACAACCACAAAAATTGCCGCTATCGGTACAGAGAATGTATAAGCGGTAGCGATAAACAAAATAAAATGTTAAATCGAAAGCAACATTAATAATGAAGCTGATAAAATCAGTATCTTACATTACATGGGCATCGTACTGATATTAATCACATATAAACATCCTTTTTTGAATTCAGCCTAATAGTATTAGTACATTCAAGGGGACAAAAGCCCTGATATATCTTATTTCACAGCAAATCTTTACAAGCCTTTAAAAAAAAATATATAATTTTTTTTTTTTAACTCGGTACAGAAGTAGGCAGATCGGAAATTAGGAAACACAAAATATGCGGTCCTTTCGAAATAATAAAAAGTATAATAGAGCCAAGAATATGTATTACATTATATGGGGCCAAGCATTTAGGTCGTAGTATGGAATCCCAATCTGGCCGCCTACGTGATTCTATACCACTGAGACAATTAGCAACCTTCTGCTCCAGGTCTTAAAGTATCTTCTCCTGCCTTGTGTCATATATACATACAATGATTACGTGTTTACATTTATATATGAATAGCAAAATGTAGATGTCTCGCTAACCACCTAGCTACCCAAACTAGCAAGGCCTCAACTGGAACCAACTGGAAACATTCAACCAACTAGCGCCTTGAACATAACCAAAGCCGACAACCCCACGTAGGACTTCAAACCTCGCAAAGACGATAGTGACCTGAACTTAAAAAGTGGACACCAAGATTATTTCTTGGAGTTCCACAAAAAACATGTTGACTTCTGAGTTCTTGTCATCAACCGGTGAAGTAGAGACAATTTAAATGTCCAGGACTAAGCTGGCCAGCTGTATCTCTGTTATCCCTTCCCTTTCGCTACAAGAACCCAAAGCATAAGCTAAATCAATGTTCTTTGATTGTATATACTTTGATGGCACTTCGAAACCCAACTACGCAAGGCTTTGACCCTAGCCAACCCAACCAGATTCTACTGCTAACCTACAGATGTGCATCCTTCATACGCATTTCAAGGTGATTCCTTTGATTCGGCCAAAAAAGAGATATAGAGTCACATAGCCTTTTGGGACCTCAGAGGTCTTGCGGCCCCAGTTCTCCTTCCATCTGAAGAAGAAACCCCGAAGGTCCTGAAGGCTTATAAGACTGCATCTTTCTCCTATGTTGGCCCAGTTAAAGGTATCGTCCTTCAACGTAAGCCTCCATCTCCTTTTGGACCACTACGGCCATATCCATTTCCTACGTGAGCCTACATAAGCTTGGCTGCCTCCACTCTCCAACCTCCAGACCAGCAGTATATACAATGATAACACAAAACCTGACAAAGGTTACTTTTATCTTTTTTTTATTTTTTTTATTGATTTTGTTTTTTAAAGGAAATTGAAATACAGCAGAATTTTGCGTTTTGCGTTTCATCAGCACTATCGTTTTCTTTTAATTCTAGAATCCCAAATACGACATAAAGCATATAATAATCTCTTTACAAGCATTATTTTATTGGTATTTTTATATATATATATATATAATTTTTTTTCTCTTATTTGATAATGGCGAGTTAAACAGCTTGATACAGAAAGGAAAATCCTGACAGGCACTGCAAGAACATATCCCTGCGTTGTCTATTTATATATTTATAGGTTTATTTATAGGGTGAATCTTTTAAATGCATGGTAATGCAGGACGGTGCGTTGTGCCTTTCCATTTAATACCGTGTTACGAGGGGGGGGGGCGTTTAACTTTTAACGTTAAGGATTTGGGCTGAAAGGCCGTGATGCCAGGTACGTAATTTAGCAAAGCGTGGGCTGTTACGTTCCGTTTCAAACTTTTCCCTGTGGCATGGAGAAACAGAGAGAGAGAGAAAAAGAAAGAGAGAGAGAGAGGAGGAAGAACGGAGTTAGGGACGGTGACCTTCACTCCCCTGCGTACGACACAGCAATTTATTTGGATACATCAACATTCTTTTCTATAACTTTGTTATAATTTATTCCATTTTTCGCTTCTTGAGTATTTTTTAATTTCGTATTTTTTTTTTCACTACGTCATCCAAAGATTTTTAAAGATCCATATTTTTTTAAGGGTTAAGAGCTTCCCTCTAACACCACTTTTATTACTTATCTCACTAATACAGGGATAACACATCTCACTAAATCAGGAGTCTGATGGAGAATGGAGCGTTCCAGCTCTCCGCCTTCACTACACCAGACCTGTGCCACGTGAGCTTTACCTGGAGGAAGGGCTGAACTGGCCCAGTACAATGTATAGTTTATGCGCGAGGGGTTCCTGAACATCATTTGGAGATTTCATTATGAATTATGCAGGACAAGCTCAATCCTTGCCACAGCAGAAGCTCATTGGAGTCAGCAACGGCTTATTTAAGCTGGGAGCTGATCTAGGCTTGACTCAGGGCAGGATCCCCAGCTGCCTGCTCTCCGGGCACCATCCTCGCTACCGAGCTCTGCGATATGACATCATAATAACTGAATGATGGTCAACATTGGCTGTGTTGTCCATCAAGCAAGGCTTGGCCACTCAGCTTCTAGTTATTAAATTAGTTATAACGGATAGTCTTATTATTTCTGTGTAATAAATTATTATTATTTTTTTTTTAAATCATAGAATGCATAAATTTACTGTTATTTCTCACAGAATAGTATCCAAATAAATTGCTCATATGAAGTCAGCACTTCCACAACACCATTTTTTTTTTTAGATGAATTGGTACAAAACAAGTCATTTAATCAAATATATATACTGGTCACTGTTTGGGTCTTTTGAACGTTGCCAGTTTCAAAGCCAATCAAAAAAAATTAAGGTTGTGTTAACTTTTGGGTTTTTTTTTTGTTTTTAATAATGAGGGTTAAGAGCTTTAGGCAATTGTTATCAATTAAAATGGCCGCTTTTGCTGCTAGATGCCTACCTTGATCTTCTTAGGGCGTCTTCATCAGGATCTTGCACTGTGGAGGCAAAAAAAAAATACGCTTAGTTTTACCGTTTTAGAGAATCATTTTTTTGTTACAGATTTAACTCATTCTTTTAACTCGATCAAAAAAATTAAATTCTTTGGACCTCCAACCAAGGAACAGGGTTTATCCAGAGTCTCCTGGTGGAGTCCCACGTCTCGGAGTCTCTGGGCAGGGAAGCCGTGTTCGGTCATACCCATTTCGCACCCTCTCAAACCACCAAATATCGCTCCCCTTCCCGGAGAAAGAAGAAACCTGACCCGGAGACTCAGGGAAGCAGGACTTCACCCGGAGACTCCAGGTCAAACCCCGAGAACATAAGTTCATCTCCTACAAATAGCTCCGAATTATTCACCGTTTCGATCAAGTTGATTTCTATCATATTTAGAGCTCTTAATATGGTTATTAAACCAAACTCTATATTTAAAGCTTACTTACTGTATTCCGTTCCAGTCAGCTGCGCCAGGACACGGAAGGATTTGGACTGCAGATTCGCAGCTCGGCGCGCCCAGTCGTCGATCTCGTTTTCACTTTTGCCCTGAGTTTTAAGCACAGCCTGATACACTGGAGAAGCAATGTCTACATGAGGATCTTTAACAGGCAGGTTACTGCAATGCAGAAAGATGGGAGTTGGACATCGCTTATAGCATGTTTCACGTTCCCCGTATCATGCGGAAGAATACATTCATGTAAAACTTTGGAGAAAGAAGTCTAGAAAAACAAAGGGATCTCGAAAACACAAAAGGGCTTAAAATGATACCAATTTGGGTTACACAGAGAAGAGGATAAGACAAGCCTTGTATTTGACGTTGATACACGGAACTCAAACCTACTCATGTGGTGGAACTCAAGTCCACCACATTGAGAAGGTTTTCTTTCTGTCCTCACGTAAGCACGGATGGCTGTTAGGATGGGTCTGAAAGACTGACCCGTATTAGCCCACCTGTGCTAGGAAATAATTAAGATATGTGGGTCCTTTGAGATCAACCACAGGATGAAGATCAAGGAAACTTCCCACCGGCCAACCCGTTGACTCTCTGACTCAAGGTCACCATACACAGTATCCTTGACGATAATAATTAAGATATGTGGGTCCTTTGGGATCAACCACAGGATGAAGATCAAGGAAACTTCCCACCGGCCAACCCATTGTGGCTCTCTGACTCGAGGCCACCATACACAGTATGCTTGTCGGTTGACCTCCATCAAGCCACTTCCATGAACCAGCCGATCTCTTAAAATTACCCGATTGTGGCTTGGGTTAAATAATAATTTGGGATATTTCTTAAATAAATATCTCTTTCACAAACTTTTCTTAAGCTACAGCTTTCTTCTAGGTACCACCGGCAAAGATTGAGCGGAGCATCGAAGGGAAAGGACCACGTCAAATACCAGAGCTTGCCTTTAAAAATGACTATAATGCCAACGTCTCTGTGTTGCCATTATTAACACCAATTCAATAAATATAGAAAAAAAGTTGTTAGCAAATATTCGAAATATAGATTTTTTGGGGGTTATTTGTACATTTTAATGGGGTCTCAAAAGGCTATTTGGTCGAAAATAATGGTGGTTAATGGAAAATTGGTCATAATTGGCCAGATATAATCAAATATTTAAAATAGACTACCCATGGAGGTTCAAGTAGGTATCATACGTAACCGATAATTTATTATTATTATTATTATTTTAAACCAAAATGCCTTTTTTTACATCAGGATAAGATAACACATTAACAGAAACATTTAAATACAATCAAACCTCTTTAAATAATTTATAATATTATATATTTTTTTCTTTTTTTTGTCTGATTTATTAATTTAACAAATTTGAAGGGCCAAAGGCCACTTTGTCATAGGAGGTAAAATATTCTATGGCGTTCAGAATGTTGTTCCTGTAAAGGTTACGAGGTTTGATTGTAACAAGGTCGAACAAAGAGAACATAACAATATGTCACCCATAACTCTTGGTTCTTGGTATATAGTTTGAAAAGATTACTAAAAAAAGAATATATGATAAGCAGGTTTGCGTCTTCTAGAACCCGACACGAGCTTGTAAAATACATAGCTTTACGAAGCAGGCTTCATCGGAAGGTCATCGAAGAGCGTGGCTTATCAAGATCCGTGGACTACAACATATGTTTTAAGATAATTAATGCAAAAATGTTTGATGCGTCAAATCTCTTATATGTAGGAAAATCACAAATATTATTTAGATATTGGGGTTTTTTTAGAACCAGTGTTTTTTATTGATTTGTTGGCTTTTTGATCTCGTCGCTATAGCTTAAAATATGTTTCCATTATAAAAATATTTATCCCATAGAGCAGTGGTCGCTGTCCTGTCCTGGTAGACCGATATCGATGATGAAAACCACATTATCTGATCAGCCTTAAATTCTGGAATTCTGTTTTCCCACTTCATGAAACGTTGACTTTGGAGTACCCTAGCTCATGGAACGGTCCTATAGTTGCCCTCATGTCCCTTTCCAAGTGTTGGGTTAACCTAGATTGGTCCAGTTTGCCCAGAATAGTCTTTTTAATGCCAACAAGCTTTCGTCTGCTTATTTTTGTGATGATAAATATTGTAATTTAATCATTTAACCGGCTCGTTGATTTTTCACTTGGGTGGTGCCCTAGACAGAAGATCCAACTGTGAAGGTCAACTCAAGTGCCTTCAAAACGTGGTGATGAAGTTGTAGACCATGTTATCTTTTAGTGACTGTACATGGGACAATGTATAGCCCAAATGCACACATTCTCACATCATGTAGGGGTGTGTGACAAGTCATGAAGGGGTTAATCTTTTTTTCCCTCCTTTTTCCCATTTATATGAGTGACCCGTATATACATATTCATCATACGACGACGTGCCGGCTCGGTGCTACACGTGACATTGGAATTTGGTAGGAATACTTAGAATGACTGTACCCTGGAACATTCTCACTGTGGAATATAAAGACATTGAGAACAGGGGGTGTGAGTCCAAAAAAAAAAAAAAAAAAAAAAGGTGAATGAGCAGCACCTAGAAGGAACAAATCAGATTTAGTCTTTCCCTTGAAGTTAGAAAGACGTGTCTACTTACACCAACGAAGCTTCGGGCTCACTGTGATTGATATGACCAAACCCAATTGATAATGGAGTTTGGTCGCCATCATTATGGTGGTGGGATAGGCACAACAGAGTGACGTTAGTATAAGAAATACGTTAATAAGGAAAGAATGGGTATAGAGGAGAAGAAGAGGGGGGAAAAAAGAAGAAGAAGACAGTCAATTAGAGGAAGCACAAACATAATGAACATCAAATAAAGCATTTAATCGAATGTATCACATAGGACACAATGAAGGAAGCATGGACATTAGAGAAAGGTGGATCAGCTGTAGGACGAAAGAATTCTGAAATTACCTATTTTCAGTTATTTATTTGTATTTAGTAAGGAGGGGGATTAGACCTGTACGATGTAAGAATGAGCCATATGAGGACATGGTTGGACCTTCAGCAGCTGCTGCTATTGGATTATCTCCTCCAGACTAGTTTAGGTAGAGGTGATGGAGAGACGTAGGTAGTCCAAACATGCTTTAGACCAGTAGTGTAGAACCTCAGAGGCTACAAATGGGCCAAAATAATTACAAATCCATTAAAATGCATATATATTTTCAGGCTAGGATATGCAGAATCCCTGGCCTGTTTGTGGCCCCCGAGGACTCGATTTGTGCACTCGGTCTTTAAATGTACTGACCCAAATTCCAAACCTTTTTAAGCAGCTGACAAGTTTAGATTGTGAATTGAGTTTCGTTTTGCAGGAATACAATATAAAGTCAGGTAGAAACCCTTTGATATATGAGATATATTGATTTTATGTTCATTATATATTGATTTTATGTCCAGGAAATGTGAAATCATGAAACACCAAGATATCACATGACCCTATATGATGTCCAATGAGTCATTTTCATCATATTGAATAATTAGGCATCATGAAGGGTCAACATCTTCCAGGAGGAAGCTGGCTTCATAATGCTTCATGGATATGATTTGAGTCTCTACCATATAAGAAGATTAAGCAGGAGCCTAAGGCCACCATTGATTGAATGGGCACGTCAGCTGCTATTGACTTCAGTAGGAGGGCTAATAAGCATGTGCAGGAAGTGTACTTAAGTATGCTTCCTGTTTACACTTCCTGGTTTCAGTAGTGGCCACCAGAGGTGGTGGTGGGGAAAAATGAAACATCGGCCTAGTTTTCTAAAAACTAAAGAATGCATGCCGTAATATGGACAATATGGCATTCATGCAAAATGGAACCCAATATACATTAAAATATAGAAAAATAGAATTTTGAGGAAAATAGAGATAGGACCCTCCATAAACTATTTAAAAATTAATTTGCCAGATTTATTTCATACTTACATATAGTGCTTACATTTACAATAGTATTAAATTTAGAACTTTTAAAATAAAAACTTTTTTATGCAGATTTTTTAAAAATAATCTCTGATTTTTTTCTGCAGCTTAGATTTTTTTTTCTTTTTTTGTAATTTATTGATTTCCTACATAAACCCCTCCACGTTATTTTCTGTGTAGTCTTTGAAACAGCTGGAAAATGAGTCAGTTTGGGTGAAATTTTAACGCTGACTGCGTAGCATTCGCTATTTTTCTTAGGGACAAAAAGCAGTTCATTAAACAGTTAAAGCTCCAAACCACACTGAAGTGCCTCTCGGTGCTTTGCCAATCCGTGCCACTAGATGGCGACATTTTTGTGCTTAAGCAACAGGGCTTTGAAAGCTTGAGCGGACCTGACAGCCCTTCTCCCTGACAGCCCTTCTCCCCGACAGCCTGACAGCCATTATTACTTGACGGGAGCCTCTAAACGGAGTTTTCCTGAGACAGGAATAGCTGTACTATTTATGCAACTACAGTCGGAGAAAGTTTTTTTTTTAACACGTTTACACTATCGCATTACAACGTTCTTGCATTTTCAGCTCGTTGGTTGAGTTACGGACTGAAACAGACCTTTAAGCGGCTGGGTGTTAATGTTTAATGAGCTCATTGCTAATTTGACATCGGTGGTGTAGCCTGTTTAACGGTCTATTCATAGATACAGCGCGCATTTCATAGGTCTGCCCATTGTATCGATTTCTGTTCGCTTGGGTTGCCTTATTCCGTCATAAAAACCCTTCTAAAGAGCTGTCCCTTTTAGAGGGGTTAACCCTACCGGTCTGTAATTAACCCACATTGAAAAATAGATCCCTGCTTTAATCATTCAAAGAATGGAATATTCTTAACATACGCGTATGCATTTATTTATTGAACCACCATAATAGGCGGCTCGGTATTATTTTCCACATCTTGGGAATACTAACCTATCAGTTACGAGAACAAAACTCCAAATCGGGATTGTTTACGCCGGAGAAAAGTTATGTTCCTCCGTCCGGGGTTCTTTCCACTCATATAGTTTTTGGAGACAACTAAGAGGTATCCTCCAAGGTTAGAGGAAAGGAGGTTTCATGCTAAGCAAAGCAAGTTATGTTTACAGTCTTTGCAGTTAAGATGCGGAATCTACTGCCATGTGACGTGGTTTTGTTGGATTCGATTAATACTTTAAGGATTCCCTTTTAAACCCTTAAGGATGATGGGCGGGCCCTAAACCCATTGAAAACAATGCATTTTGAGCCCGTACGGGCTTGGTCATTAAGGGGTTAATGAACACTGGCATTCCACTTTAGCATAGGTCTTGTTAATCCAGCAAATGATATGGTCTCCATTGGATTTTTGGGGGACATTTTTTTTGTCTTCTTCTGGGTCAACATATATGGGCGATCAGAAGAGTTGACCTTGATGGACCTTGTGCATTTTTACATAAGGTCCATCATCGTCATCCGTGTTTTTATAGTTTAGTTATAGTTATTTTTTTTTACGCTAATCTTCTGAAATTTTTGTAAAAAAAAAACCAAACTAATCTTGTTTATCACCTTCTGTAGTTGCATAGATAAATTACTCAAACATGACCGTCTCCCGTGGTGGTAACGTTTATGGGACTGACCATCTACAGAATCTATAGTGTTTAGCTCATGTTTGTTGAAGAAAGGCCAAAAAGGAAATGTGGATCAGGTTTCTAATAGGTTAAGGTTGCTATCTAAGACTTCTGTAGAGCATCTTAGAAGCGTGAAGGATTCCTGAACATAGATCTGGTTTTTGGACACCTGGAAGAACCTTTCGTGGTGTTGCTAGACCTGAGAACCTACAACCCAACCCAGCCAATCTTTCTTAATCACAGATCCCATAATCCTGATTTAGGACTTGGTTAGACAAAGAGTTTCTGAGAATTATGGGAATTGTGGTCCAACAACATCCCACGGCTATCTTTCTGTAACTTGTCAGAATCGACATTTAGTCAATTGTCGGGAAATACATATGGTGTCCGACAGGTCATCTGCTCTTAGATATGAGGAATGCAGTGAAACTATAGCTTAAGAAATGTCCGTTTCTTCACAGTCCCAGACGTCCAGAGAACAAATAAAAAAACTCATTTTAAAATTTTATTATTTTTATCTTTTGGAAATATTATTTTCAGGGTGCAGATTTTAAGTGTCAAAAATAGTCATAAATATTTATTATTATAAATTATTATTATGTTTGCCTAATTAATTACTTCTTTAAATTGGTATGCATAAGCCAGAATGGACATCGATATTATATATATATTTATATGATTTATTTATTTTTTCAATTGATGAATCATTTTTGCATGTGAAATAACTATAGTTTACATATTTTCATTAAATGTACCATTAAAATCCAGAAATCAGTGTTCCGTGGCAGGTATAAGGCATCTAAAGCAGGAGATTTTATCTCATTGTATTCGTTATACAATATGAATGGACAAGCCCAGTGCGCTTCTGCTGCAAGGAGGGTGGAAATGGCCCTGCAGAATGCATAGTTCACTCACTTTGCATGGACACCAACGCGTTTTACTGCATCGACGATGTTGGAGTTGTACTCGAGTATACTTGCCCGTGCAAAATTGGAGCATTGGAGCCCGTGCAAAATGCATTAAGAATACTCATTTGTTGGAGACTTTACTATATGTCATGCAGGGCTATTTCACCATTGCCACAGAAGAAGCTCATTGGGGTTGACTCTATAAACCGAAGGTGGTGAGTTGAAACTGCAACTCTCCTGCAAACTTTGGTGGATGATTTCCGTCCCAGCGATTTATTCCTTGTGAATCATGCAAGAAAGAGTGATGGATTTCTTACCCGCTGAGGTCGCTGCCTCTGGCCTGTGCCTGGCCAGCAATGGCGTCCATGATAGCATCTTGTGAATACATGCTGATCGGGGTGTTATACTGAGCATGAATGATTGTGGCTTTCCCTCCGGGACCCTTCACCTCGATGGGCTTGTGGGTGGAGAGCGCCGAGTCTTTCAGGACATTGGGGTTGAAGCGTTCCACAAACTCGGAGCTAATGGGAAGTGAAGCGGGCGGTGAACGGCACAGAAGTGACGGGTAGACAAGGAGAGGGATGTTGGGAAAAAAAGGGAATTTAAAGGGGAAAAAAAGGGGGGGGGGTATAGGGATCCAAAGTGTTATTGACTCCAGGCCAAGAAAGGGTTAATCCGTGCAGCGATGACATAAATAACCGGACATGCATTAGCAATCACTGGGAATAACGGGAAACCAGGAACGCGGTCATGCATCGAATGCACTATAGGCAATCAACGGCGGTCGTATCTTAACATGCAAAATATATCGATATCCCGGGGGAAATTTAAAAAAAAGCCATTATTCCTACTCCTGATCATTATGGAGCGATAATCAGTGCAGTGCCGTTCGGTACGAGCGTAAAGTAAACGTACGACTTAAATTGAGTCTCGTCTTTAACTCTACAGATTCTTTGCAGCATTCCCAAAAGACAAATTCGGAAACCCATTAGAAAAAGTTTCCGTGCGCTGTGTTAGGTAATGTTTGGAAATATGGCTGGACACCAGACGCTGATGTAGATTAAACAGGAATAAATATTATGTAGGTTTAGGGGAAAAAAACCCAAGGGACTTCATGATACATTATTATTTTATTATTATTTATTATTATATATTATAGCATTTTTTTTTGTTTTGCTAAAAAAATATATTTTTTTTATATTTCAAAAAAATATTTTAAATGGCTGAAAGATTTTTTTTTGCTATTTTGTGACATATACATAACTATTTCAATGATTGAGGAATTTGGAGGTAGAATTTTTTATTGTATTTAACCTATTAATTTCTAAATTCTGCTATTACTGGTAGTTATTAGAGCCATTAGAGATTAGGCGAGCCGCTACATATAATGTTCGCGATGGGCTATTAAAGGGTTAATATTTCATGAGTCTCAGGGTTAAGTTCATTTAAAAAAGCTCACAGGTACACATTTTTTTAATTTTATTATTATTATATATTTTTTTTGTTTATTTATTTATTTTGGATGGTTGAGAATTTCTATATTAAAAATATCCTCCAATTTGTTTTTTTTACAAAGAACTGCTGCTATATGGCAATGGAGGCAGTAATCTACAGGGTATGTATGGTTTTACTTTAAATTCAATTCCATTTATTTAAGGATAAAGGTGCAAAGGAGGAGAAAACGCCCCAGGACGCCATTGTATTGATGCGGGCTTCTGTTGTAGCCGAAATTAATGAATGAATGAATTAATAAAATATTATTAAAGTAATAAATATATAAATACAGTAATAAATAAAGTAAAAAATAAAGTAATTATATATGTTAAAATAAGTTATCCTAGCACAAATACACAAGGATCGCAGCATAAACAAATAACCCTTCTTATTGCATATCATGCCTTTCCACGCATTTACATGCCGATCAACACAATCACACTTTAATATACTAACTTGGCAACAGTGTTGGCTATGACCTGTAAAAAAAAAAGAAAACAGACATTTTAGGGGAAATAAATATATTATTTTTGAAACCCCCATATATAGAGATCACGGAGAAAAGTCATCGCTAGAGAAACATTGAGCTCGATTGCCGCTAATAGTGGTTGAATGTGATTAGAGAATAGGTCAATAGGCCCAATGTGCCGAATAGCTAGTCCAGGCCTTTGCATGAATTTTGGGGCAATTTAGACACATTTTGTTTGACCAAACCATAAAAAAAAAGTTTGGTTAGAACGTCCAAAACATGTCTTCTATGAGCCATAGAAATAAATAATAAACAGCCTATAGATTCCCATTTAATCTGCAGACCTGGAGGCGGCCATTGTTGTCAGTCATGTGATATTTTGGTTGCCATCCAAACTCAAGCACCACACTGAGGTGATTCTTTCCGGCGACGCTATTGAAAGTCAGAGGGTCTCTCGTGGTGATGAAGAATGAGACTTTCTACTGTTTACCACAAGGCGGAATCACAAGGACTGTGCCAAGATAACGTAGAAACAACGAATATGGAGAGCTGCCTCACTGTCCCGCTTTTGGTGGGGTGGAGATCACGGGCCAGTTGGGGGGATACTCTGAATGTGGTCCACATGGCCACTAGGTGACAATTGGCGGCTGAGTGCATAAGAAGGCCCTCAGGTAAGGTGGGTGGATGACCAGGGTTGCCCACTTCCAGCTTTTCCCCCAACACAGGTGTCCCCGAAATATTGGAGGGTTTGATACAGGTGCTACCTGTCTCCCTGTCTCCTTTCCTCGCAGCTAATTTTCATCTCTTGCCTCTTCTTGTACTTCTGTCTTCTTTTTCTTTCTGTCTCCTTTCTTCGTCCGCTTCTCGCCCGCTATCAGCTCGGTTATCCAGGTACTTCCGCGAAGACGGATTTGAGGAAGCATTTCTGCACCCCTCTTCTCCCCCCCCCCGCGAATCGGTCTGTGATATTTTGGGCCTCTTGGAGCACTTCCGCAAAAAGGAACGGAGCCAAGATGCGCACCACAGCGACGGCCTCTCCCCCGTTCCTCTAATCGCGGAGGCTCTGGCCCCCTTTTTGCAGGAAGTACCTGGATAACAGGAAGTGATAGCGGGGAAAAGTGGAAGAAGACAGAAGAACAAGGTGAGGCATAAGAAGAAGCGGAGGAAGAAAAGGAGGCGGGGACACGGAAGAAGCTGGGGAAAAAAACCTTGTCTTATAATTGAGCAAATACTGGCTAAACATAGCAACATGTCAACATGCGGATAACATGCGTGCAACTCCCACCTGCGCATGCTCTCCATAGCTGCATGTGCACCTAAGTTTATAGAACATTCATGCCAAAGGAAGCTTAGGTTTAATGGTTAACAGAGTTCTACCGAGAACATGATAATATTTAAAGGGCTCTCCGCATTAACCGGAGAGATCGCATAGCTGCTCGTACCAATCTTCAAATAGAAATACAAAAACAACTGTCCGTCTAAAATATCGACATGAGCAACGGCCAGAAAATGTGAGGATTACCGTTTATCCAGCAGGACTTACCGAGGGTTTTGCGTCTGTTGGCCGACCCTGAGAAATCTTTTTGTAGCGATAATTATTCCCCAAGGACACTACCAGTGACATTTCACCTATTGCTTGCTACGGCCCGCTTCTATCTACTTCTATCATGTAGCCAATCAACCTCCGTGCTGCGGATGAGCATATAACTTGGTAGTAGATATGTGGAAGAGCATTCCAGCAGAAGCAGTAGAGGTTAATACAGGGAGACCAGGGAGTCTCTGCTAGCATATTTCATTTAGTAAATATGGAATTCCTCCATCATACAATAAAAACGATATGCGCCATTTCTCAAAGTCAATGGTGGCTCTCCTGAGCAGGTATGGCCCCCATAGGGTAAATAGGCTGGTTGAGGAGATCAATTATCTCCATTGTAACCGGCCCATTATACAACAAAACATTGGTTTTGTACCATGGGGACGGCCGCCTTTGGAGTAGGCCAGGATACGTCACTGGGAGTCAGCACAACCAAGATGGCTCCGGCCCCCCCAGGACGTATCTCCTTCACGGCAGTGCGCCGCGACCGGCCCCCAAAGAAGGGAATTTCCTTCCGCGGAGCCTTGAAAAGTGGAACGCTAGGATAAGTAAGGATGGCGGCGCGGAGGGGCGGCCAATCACAGCTTCCAGTATAAATACGCCATCCAGGCATTGCCAGGGTTTGCTTCCAACTCCATATCTCTACCGGTACTATCCTAAGCTGACGTCAGACGCGCTGCACACAAAGCCAGAGTGTCGCCGTTAATACTGACCCAATGCGATCTCCAAGAGGCTTCCTGGCATACCTAACAACTCTCCAGTTTTTGCCTTGAGACTTTGGGTACAGCGCCGCTTCTCCGGGTCATCGTGGAGCAACTCCGGCTCACAGAAAGCGTCAGAACGCCCCACTCCCTGCCTTCTTCCTCTTCTACCACGCTAAATTTTTCTATGGCCTACCACCGTCATCAGCGGGACTACGTACCGACATAAGCGGGACCACCCACCGACATCAGCGGGACTACCCATTGACATCAGCGGGACCACCCATTGACATCAGTAGATCCGCTAACTGAAGAAGGACGGTTCCCAAGTATGAGTTGAGACTTTCAGCATCCATCACATTATGAGTTTAATTTATTCAACTTTTGACCAGCTTTGAGTCACGTCAGCTCCTCCCGTCCAATTCTACATCTCTATATCCCACAGAAACCCAACATAATCCATCGATATTGGTCTCGGGAATATTCCGCCATTACTGTACGCTTGTGAAATATCTGCCTGCTATAGTATCTAGAGGGATATATCGGGAACGGAGGCTGTAAGCAGATAGTTATATGGCCATTTTTGGTATGCGTTCAACAGCTGAGCATCTGCTTACAGTCAAACCCGGTGTAACAGTATCATTTGGTGAGAAAGAAAAAAATGGACCCATGGCTTTTTTTAATCCCTCGAGCCTCTTCCCCGCACGCCATATGACATGTTTAAGGTAGAACAGGGGAGTAAACGTTTAGAGAAGAGTTAAATTTATCGCCTTCGGCGGAGAAAGGTGGAAAAATGGATATACACAGAGTGGAAGTATATTCATTCATTCGCACTGGAATATAAACAATTCGCGAATAGAATTAACATAACCCAGATCTAGGCTCGTTCTCATTCTTCTAGAATAATGGTAGCCAACGGGTAAAGCGGAAGTTTATTGTGACATTCTAGTATTCTAATATAGAATTCTAGTATTTTTTCATTAGGCTCTTGAAAAGGCGGTCTAATCCCACACAAAAATATATGATTTATTCACAACATGCGCAGCCTCGGTGTTAGGTTATCTCTACGGAATCCTCCTAAGGGACGATTCCAACTACGATTGTCAAAGAAGCTCGTTAATTATTTCCTAATTCCTTTTTTAAATTTTATTCGACCTGTGCGAGATCGTGCGTGTCTTGTATTATCAGATTCTGGGTGTATGATGTCACTAGGAAAATCATATGATGTCATTTGTAATATCTTTACATTGTTATAAAATGAATAACAATTTTAATTTAATTTTATTATCAAAAATATAATTTTAATCATAGTTTATTATTTTATATTGTTACATAGCCTAGTATTGTTGATTAATCTTCAATAAAATTCAGTTATATTTTTTTCTGACTTTATTGATTTTGTTATATTCCTGTAAAATGAACAATTTTAATTTAATTTTAATATTAATTTTTATATTGTTGCATAGCATTGTTGATTAATGTTTAATAAGTTATATTTTTTTATATGTGTGTTATTTTTAGGAGTTAAACACGGGCGAGTTTTTTTAAATTATTTTTTTCCAGTTTATTTAACTTTTGTATATTGTAAAATGTTTAACAATTTAAATGTAATATTTTTTGTACCATATAAATTTCTATATTGTTACATAGGATTATTGATTAATGTTCTGGGACTTTTTTTTGTGCTATTTATAGGAGTATAGCTTTTTTAATTCATTATTTTCAATTTTTATTATTTTTTTACTTTTAATTACTTTTTATTTATATGTAAAAAATAACAGGGTGATTTATTATTATTTTTTTTATAATATACAAAAAAACATTTTGATTTAATGAGTAGACTTTTTTTTTAGTCTCCTAATTTTTTGAATGCTCTTCTTTGACATTTAGCGAAGCCTTACTGTCACAAATAGCAAACGGCGTTACGACTGAGCAATGTATGAAGCTTTTTAAGTTATGTTGAGCGTGAGTCTGGCCGTTGGAAAGGTCAAGTCGAAAGCTAAAGCTTTGGCCAACCACATTTGTCGCAAAAGCTCATGCCAGGAACAGAAAACCAATCCTGCGTTATCAGTTATATCCAAACACCAAGAGTTATTGTCATTCGAACGCGTCATAGTCAACATCGAAGACCACTGGAAACCCAAGCCAAATTCATCAAGCTATAAAGCACGTTGAAGTCGAGACGAATATTTTATGAAAGCTTTTTGGACTTAATTATTTCTAAATCTTCATAAAATACTAAATTGCTATTTTTTTTAAAAATCAAAACCATTTCGAATGGTATAAATTTGGGTACCATAATTCTTGATGGATACTTGTTGAGGGCCATCTACTGGAACATCATTAGTGAGTCCTAAATGTCTTGACTGCTTTCCGAATATGTGCTTGATAATTTGTTAGCTTGATAAACCCCGGACACAATTTATAAACCATTTCTTAGGTGCGTTTGTTGTCCACAGAATAATTTATGAATTCGTAATGGAGTTTGTTACCTACCCTCTAAAGAGGCCACCTGATACCCTTCCCTTGAGAGTCAAATTGTGCCTCTCGGCCATCTCGTTTAGGGTTTCTGCTGAATATAGCCCAATGGGGTTGTTATAGAGTCTATTCTGGGCTGTGCTAAATTGGCTTTTGAGATTGGTGTCGTCATTGTGCAAGAGATCAGCCTTTGAGTCTATATGACTCTTTGTAGGGGAGGTTTCGGAAGCCATGGAATGAGCTGACATGGACCTTCTAACAGATGAGGTCCTTACGGAAGTAGAGCCATACGAAGGATGGGCATCTTGCTTGTTGAGGTAGTCTGGCATCGTCCCGTTGGTGGCTACAACACCACCACCGAGGGCCAAAGGAGATATGCCAGTACCGTAGACTGTTCTGCTGTAGTCCTGTCGTGCGCATGCAGGTCAGGAAGGAAACAAAGAAAGCCATCAGAGCAAACATGCATGCACAATAAAAGAAACAGTATGGCGCCACAGCATTCTGCACAATAGCATCGTAACCCATGCTTGTACTTTTACAAACAGATACTGCAATGAAGTAGTCAAATAATACATTCCATGCAGGGTCATTCACCATTCTACAAGCCAAGCCATGGTTGCATTTAATGAATGTTTTCCGACCCTTCATAGGTCTTACTTTTTCTTTCTATCATCATTTCTCAGATGAGTCACTCGCAACCTTCCGCGAGTCGTTGATGGCCCTCAAGAACTTTCACAGGGTTCTCAGGGTGATACAAAAAAATGGCGCCCTTTTTGACTGTTGAGTTTCTTGAACTACATTGGTGTAACTATAGAGGGTTGGGGGCATGACCCCCATTCACCCCCATGTGTCCTGAAATATCCATTTCTTCTCGAGTAGACAAGTCAACAAGGTGATACAGGCAAGGAGGGACCTGTAATTTTGACCAATATCACAATAGACCTTGAACCAATCGAATTATAACCAAACATAAAATGTATTTATGAATAAGGTAATACCTGATTGATAGCCAACCGTGGACAGAGGAAGCTTCCCTTCCGAATGACTACCTTAATGGAGGTGAAGGTGCATTTGGGTATTTATAATGAGCGGTTCTGGTGCAAAGTACTTAACCCTAATGTTTGGGAACGTCCGCTTGGTTTCCACTTGTGGACTTCTCCAGATTTAGAACTTTTGCCAAGAACGACTCTTTAAAATAAGGACCCTCTTTTCTCTATTCTTCCCATTAAATTTGGGCAAAAAAATGCCAACCAGCTTCTACTATCTACTGAAGGCTGGAATTAAAAAAATGGGTATCACGAATCGATATAACAAGGGAATGTAAAGATGCATGGGATAGGCATATGGCGAGACTGGAGGCTTATTAAGGTTAGAGTCTTTACAGCAAGAAAAATGCGCAGACTAGATGGGCCGATTGGGGCCGATTTGCAGAAGACAGTAAGAGGAGCCTAATACCCCTACCACCTTAACTCTGCTTTAAGTTGATGACTACATATCACACACAACACCTAGAGTAAGACGTACAGCATGTAGATCTTGAAGACAACCATTTCATTAAGATGGCGTCCCTGCCATGACCCTCCAACATTCTCAATGTGCTTGTTGGGTTACAGATGGCTAGGGTTCATTTATTTAATTCCGAATATGATTTCGGGCTACCATATTACTAGCCACAGAATGGCTGAATTACCAATGAGATTTACGTCTACAAAAAAAACACATTAAAAAAATCTACCCATACTGGATGAAATTGACATAAAATATTTTTTAAAAATTGTATAAAACCAAGTAGAAGTGCCTACCTTCTGATGAGGGATCACGGGCATTGGCGAGTCCATTCGAGGTGTGGCCATTGGCACTGGCCCTGGACGCTTTGATCTAATGAATTAAGGGAACAAAGACAATTAATAAATATGCCAAAAAGCCGAAAATTCATCACAAGGTATTCAAAATTTTTACTTTGCGTCATATTCCGTTTAGAAAACATTTTGACGTTTTGTATAAAAACTTTCGAGTGTGTGTCTGGCCTTTCAAATTGATGTAATTTTTTTAATTTTTTTTTTATTTCATGTATGACACTTAGAAGAAGTAAATATTATTACATAATTAAGTGATTTTATAATTTTAATAATTATAATTTATAATAATAATAAAAATACAAATAATTGCTGAATAATAATAATATATTAATTATTATTATTATTTCTTGTTTTATATAGCACCATCATACTCATTTATTTTATATTCGTCTGCTGTTATATACAGATATTTACAGCTATAGGCACACCAGGTTCCGCTCTCAACCGCTAGTCTGAACTGATACAAAAGAAAAATGTCAGGGGAAGAAGACACAGGGATTTGTGTTCCAAAGAGGGACTATCTGTCTTAAAGCAGGATGCTTTGGATGTGTGTCTGTTCTATCTAGACTAAAGACTCAACCGTACACCCTCTGGATCCAGAGAATTTATACAAATTAAAACTGGGCTAGAAACATACAAAAAAGAATACACAGTAGGTACCACTGATGACTGATCAGCTAGTAGGGTTTCATAGCCTTGCATTGCTGATTGCAATGCGTGAGATCAGCCAGCAGGGGGAGCAATCTGAGATTCCTAGACAGACCCTGCTGAGTCTCTCCTCTCCTCCAAGGAGCTTCTGGTGAATGTCAGCACTGACACCTATGAGAAGGGAATGTGCGATCGGGAGGTGGTAGGTGCCGGGAGATGTCCCTGCCACCGTGAAAAACGCATGACGTACCTGTACGTCTATAGGATAATTAAGGGGTTAATTTGCATATGTTGGGCAGAAATTGCCTAAGCACCCACCTTACTCGAAAAGCCACTTCATGTCATTCAGCTGAGGAGCCTCAATTGATTTTAAAGTCCTTTGGGCCGGTCAGTGGAGATCAGAGGATCTCCCCAACCGGCCCATGTTCACCGCTACCTGCCAATCACGGGCTACCCAAAACAGCAGGATAGTGCCTGAAAATCAGGACTGTCCCCAGAAAGCCGGGACACTTGGGAGGTATATTATGTGCCATTTGCCACAAAATGTACAACTCCATTATGCTTGCTGTTTCCAGAACTAATAATTATTTTTTAAAACAAATTTTCTATTTTTTTATAGACCACAGCATGAGAAACTAAAGTGTTTGTGTGGCGGATACCAGTGTGGAACACAAGTGGTTAAGTATAACGACACAACACATAAAAAACATAATTTTAAGGCTCCGGCGACGCTTCCTCCATTGTAAGTCTGAATTGCTTGTTAACAATTGCTTCCTCCATTCACAATAAGCCAGCCCTCGTTGCTCACGTACATTCTTTTTCATCCCCTTCCCCCCATAATAAAGATTTTTTTTTTTGCTAAGAAATTGATTAAATTTAAAGTATTTACGTCTTTTCCCCATTGTAATTATTAATTTAGTTTTGCACTTGGAAGATGCTGTAAAAAAAAAAAAAAGAATTCTTAAAGGTGCTGTTCCACTTGGACAGAACATCATTTACACAAATACTACTGAAGGTTTAATCACAAAAAAACAACAGCCCCCCCCTTCCGTCCTCACTGCAGAGATATGATGTCATATCCTGGCGCTCTGTGACCTAAAGGAGCGCAGCGCCACTCCTGGTCATGAAAGGGACGTTCCGCCACTCCCCATTCTCTTCCCCTCCAGAAATGGGCAGCTTTCAGGGGACCGACCCACCGACGTCAGCGGGACCACCGGAAGGGCTCTGTGTGACCGGGGCCTGGATGTTCCCAGGTATGTTCATGAGTTGCTACATAGAATCTGCATGGTGGACCATTAAAGGGTTAATATTTAAAAGTGTCTCAGGGTCCGCTCAGTTAGAAAGTCCTCAGGTATGAAGACTAAAGATTTCCCTTGTAACCGGCCCAACGAGCCGCGGCACACTTGGGGGCCCGATGCCCAAAAAGGTGATTGACTCCTTGGACCTGTGCCCCAGACCAGCTATATCCTTCAATCCTCTTAATGGATTGTCAGCTCACGGGAACCAGGCCCTGTTCTCCTTCTGTACCAGTATGTGTTACATGTGTTCATCCCACTGGGGGGTTATTACTAGACTTGGGCGCCGGCTCTTCTTCTTCGTGGGGGGAAAAATCTTCGTTTGCCCGTTCCTGTGTTCGGGCGAATATTCGTGTACATTCTTCTTGTTCGTTTTTTGTAGAAGGGGTTAATACGGGGTTAACGCGGTACGGACTACGCAGCAGCTTTGGCGACAGGATTTTAAAGGTCTGTACGAGCAACTCTATTGGTCGCCGGCAGGGGCCTCCTCTGCCATCAACCAATGATGGCTGCTGGCATTCTATTAGTAAATTGTACTAATAATAGTAATAATAATAATAATAATAATGATTACCCACAACTGCCCATAAACAGAGGAAAAATCCTGTAGGGATATTTATGGCGGAGCTGATGTCACCTTGGGTCGAATGACTCTGATTCGGAGCTATAAATGTGGAAACCAAGTGACACTTAAAGAGGAATGATAATCACATTAACACATGTTACAGATACACTGGCGCAGAAGAAGAGGAGGCCCCTGCCCTTAAGAGCTTACAATCTATTAGACGTCATCTATATTGACCAGAAGAAGCCAACAGGATTAAAGAGTATTTTTAACTATTCTATTTTGCCTGAAAAGCAGATTAATGGAGTGTCCAGGAGTGGTGGCCCGTCTTCTGCAGAAGTCCATGTATATACCTGGAAACTTCCCAGGGTAGACCACCTGGAGCTCTCCCTCTTCTGGGGAAGTGGGCT
This sequence comes from Spea multiplicata, assembly GCA_009364415.1. NCBI lineage: Eukaryota > Metazoa > Chordata > Amphibia > Anura > Pelobatidae > Spea > Spea multiplicata. The sequence continues at coordinate 51,794 of VKOC01003241.1, forward strand.
TTATGTGGGGATAGGGCTACAAATATGGAGGCTAGGCTACCCTAAGTGGGACTAGGAGGGGAAGTCGCCATGGTCAAACACAGCTCTTCTGTCTGGAGAAAGGGGAAGGTGACTCTGGGACCCAGTGAAGGTGGCCCTCACCCTGAGACCCTGAGACTTCCCAGGTATCTTTAGGGACTGTGCAGATCCCAAATTAACTCATTAACTTAATTAACCCATTGTCAAAGGGCCAGAGATCTTCCATTCCTTGTGTAGTCAATGTAGTCCACTAACGTTTGTGCTTACAATAAATACGTCTGCGTGGGAAGATGTCAACAAAGATCTCCAATTCTTCAAAAAAAAAGGTAATTATCCATAATGATAACCATGACCCCTCCTGTATATCTACGGCGGGCGTCCAAGCAAAAGAAGAAGCTGCACTTATTGGCCCCGTTTTCATGGCCTAGAATTCTCTCCACCATTTTCTTTCCGCCATTGTGACCTCTTCACAAACAATTGCCTTCATAAACATCCAGCTATTCAATGAAAAGAAATACCCATAAAATAGGACATGACTTTCCTAGCGTCGGTTCCAGGCCTATGTCTCAAAGCTAAAAAGAGTGATTGCTCAGAAAACATTTGTCACCATCTTCATAATGGACAAGATTCTATACAGCGTTCAAAGCAAAGCAAACTCAATTCACCTCAACATAATGTCTATCGCCCAACAAAGAACTTCTTCAATCACCTTGAAGCCTTCTCCGAAGCTTCTCTGCCTTTCCGTATTGTAAAGATCTTTATGTAATGTGTAACGATTCTCTTTCACGTGTGATGGACCCGTTATGTCTTATCGGGAACTCATTTCTTAAACCTAATCTATGACATTTTCCACAAGTTTCTATCACCGTTTCCATCACCAGTTCTAGGGCGTCCATGGCAAGTAACAGCTTGTGACCAGGGCCTCCATCAATGGGGTACCACCGGTAATGGGGTACCACGCCCAGCCAAGCACACAGGACCCTAATTGGCTAAAAACACCGTGTATCGGCTGCTCCAGCTCTGTCGTTGGTGAAGGAGCACAGGACGGGACATTAGGATGCAGGGCCAAACTCAGGTATAGGGAAAGTGTCACCAAGGTTCTTGAAGGTCCATACAACATCATTAAGATGTCAACCACAGAGACCATTAAATGTCCACCATGAGCAATGGCAATGACAGAGCGGCCCTGCCACTTTAAGGCCATTGGCAGACTGTTGATGTCACTAGGACCGACAGCTGGAGACGTGTGGCCGCGCTCAACATTTTGGACGGCTGGGCATTTCCAGCTGCTGGCTGCATGTTGCATCACTGATGTTCCAGCGGTGAATATGTGGCGCCTTTGACCACCGGCCCACTGAACATTTTTCCAGTGGATACGGAGGATATGGCACGATTATGGGAGAAGCATGTGCCAAAGAAACGTACGGTGTGCTTATGGGACAATCATTAGGTGGGGTTATTGGTGGAGACAAGGTAGCCAGACTTACTTTTGAAGGGTGAGACCCAGGTTGTAACTGGCAGACTTGATCTTATTCTGAGCCTCCAAGTGAGTCATTCCATCGGTGCTTACTCCGTCGATGGCCACCACCAAATCTCCTTGGTTCACGTTGGACTGTGCTGCTTTACTGCCGGGGGTGACCTGGTGACAAAACAAGTCATAGGATTTACTAATCTGTAATACATATCGGAGATTACACCCATTCAATTCACCGAAGGTTCTTACGCATGTAGGTATGACCTAAAATGTCAACGGAGACCCAACTCCGTGACCACCCATTATACCCATGGTCACAGCCCACAGTGTGCAGATTATACATCTGAACCATTCTGTGGCCCATAATATCAAAGCATTGCCACAGCAGAAGCTCATTATGGCCAATGTGGCACAACCAGTACCATGAGTACTTTTATTCATGTTATTTTTTTTTCTTTTCAAGTTTTTGATGTTTAACTCCGTGTTAAATGGATATATATATAATAATATAATCAAATTATTACCGCTAAATCATAAAATAAGAAAAATTAAAAAATGTGTCAAATATTTGGATTGAAAGCAACATATTTTTGCCATTAAAAGTCCCCCCCCGTGAAACTGCCTGATGAAATGTGCGTGGAAAATTTTTTTTTATTAATTATTATAAATTTTACATATGATGCATATGTTGGCTTTGAAAGGGTTAAATTATCACCGGTATGCCCCTTCCGCTCACAGAAAGTCTGTTTTAAAGAAATGTTAGGACGAGAGGCCATGGTCTATAACTAGAGGGTCAGATGCAGGGGCGTATATACTTTTCTGAGAGGGGTAGCGGCAGATAAGTGGAAAAGCCCCCCAGCAGAGGTGGTAAAGGTATTTGTTCACTTTTCGCAACAGAATTTAGAATGCTGCTGCGGAATGGGCCATACCATTTGCTCTTATCCTTCTACGCCAGATAGAGAGAATGCTTAGATGCGCATAGATAGAAGTCGCCTTGGCAACGGTGGACAATGCATGGAAAGAAGATCCCCGATCTAGAACCTAACGATTTAGCTGAGGATACTTTATGGGCTGACGGGTTTTACAAGAAGGCCTGATCTGGGGTAATTTGCTCTAAACGCCCCGCATTCCGACGTATTATCTGTTGAATTCTGCAGACGTCCAAAGCTCCCGAAGAGCCTCCTTAAATCGTAATTAGTGGACAAACAAAAGGCTTCCACGCCGAGCCGGACAAAAGCGAGAGAGATGATGAATATCTCCCATGAAGCCAGTGCACCAACGCATCCGATTGGCTGCCTGAGCTTCCCAACACAATGGGGTATTTATATATCCCCTTTCTCGGGCATCTCAGATACCATCGCTTCACGATGCGGGGGTGGGGTGAAGTGGTGGTGGTGGGGGGGTGACCCGTAAATGTTTATTCAACTTTACGTAAACTCTGGAATTTTAGGGTTCTTTTCTTAAAATATCAGATCCCTTCATCCCCGTCGAGCCTGCCCGTTCCTCCTCACTCAGATGCCCCCATTCTGGGTCGGTAAGATCAAGCGGTCTGCTCTGCTGGAGAAATCCTAGAACAAGAGGTCATCATCTAGAACAAGAGGTCATCATCTAGAACCAGAGGGTCAGAGGGTAATGTGAGGAGGTTTTACTTTGCTGAGCGGGTGGTGGATGAGTGGAACAGCCCCCCCGCAGAAGTGGTAGGGGTTAATACAGGGGAGGAATGAAAACATGCAAGTTCTAGATGATGACCTCCTGTTCTAATGTTTCTCCAGTAGAACGGAACATGATGAATAATGAATATATGCAATTTTTTATTTGTTTTCTTTTTCTATTTCATGTTTATTAAATCTCGTAGGCATCCCACCTCCTTACACGCTGCATTACTTCTACGTTAAGCGTTTCACTTTGCCGAGAGGGTGGCAGATGAGTGGAACAGCCTCCCAGCAGAGGTGGTAGAGGTTAATACAGCGAGGGACTTTAAACAGGCTAAGTTTTGTTATCTTTTTTTTTTTTTAATGTCATGACCCTGTGGTTCAGCGATAATCCACGCTTGCAGCTTGCAGGGACAGCACTTTAACAGAGAACGACCTATCTACACCCGGGCGCGACTTCGGATCGTTTCTGAATCCCGGCCAAGACTTTTTTGTGTGTAGCGGCTATCGTATAACTCATTCCTCGCAGGGCAGGGATGATAAAGCGGGCTTTGGGGGTCTCCAAAAGGACGTCCAGCTGATATCTTATCATTTGTTACTTTTTTTTTAACCTCTAGCTGTCTTTAGGAAGATGTGATGAGAGTGCTGTTACCGAGCCATCACACTTTACAATGTACCGGTATATTATTATTATTAATATTATATTTATTAATTATTATTACACAATGTATATTATTAATATTTATTTATTGTATTTTTTTGTGAAACGGATCCCTGGGAATGTCACACACTAACCCCCCTAGGTCAGGGCCAACTGCACCCTCCTTTCTGCTGGGCGCCGGGACATGACATCATATCCTGAAGCTCCGCCTCTGAAGGACACGCGGCGCCGGCCCGGAAGTAGATTGTGGTGGCTGTGCTGACTGCCCTCCATGGTCTCAATGGACCAGTTGGAGAGATCAGTGATCTTCCTTGTAACCGACCCAGTGAGAAATGTCAGGAAGCCACTTCTCAAATTGGCTCCATGTTACCCCTCTGCTGCCCCCCCCCCAGACCTGCTGCCCTAGGCCATAATACCCCACTGGTACTATGATGGAATTTTGCTCAATCACCATACCATACCATAACATCCAGGTTCCAGCTACCCAGCACTCCCACCGACGCCATCTTTGTAGGGGAAGTAGGCTGAGCAGGAAGTGGGGCGCGCCACAACAC
>VKOC01003242.1:0-21493 GCA_009364415.1 Spea multiplicata
ACTAGAGAGTCAGAGACTGAGCGGAACAGAGTTTTACTTTACTGAGAGGGTGGTGGATAAGTGGAACAGCCTCCCAGCAGAAGTGGTAGAGAGTAATACAGTGAGGTATTAAACATGCATGGGATAGACATACGGCTCCTGAATCTAAGACGAGACCGACGACTGATTGAGGTTTGAGTCGTTACAGCAGGAGAAACGGGCGACTAGACGGGGGCCGGACGGGACAAGGTTCTATGATCTGTATTGATATTATGTTACTCTGACCCCAGCACAGTGCCGGTCAGGTCTCTCCAGGCGCTGAGTGTTTTGGGAGTGAGCGATGCCAGCGCGCTCCGGTTATCAGTCTGCCCCGTTGGATCTGCTGTGACTTGCCCGAGTAAAGTTCAGGAAGTTGGCAGCGAGAATCCTTTACTGAATCTCATCTGATCACCAGCAGAAACATTTAAATAACACGGCAAAGTCACGTGATCTATGAAACCGGGTCTTTCCATTTCATATGTGTTATGGCAGGCTGTTTATACCCCACGCTACAATCCAACAGGGGAGCAAAGAGCGACACAGAGATTTGGGGCTCAATGGGAGACTGACCACACTAAACAGGGACACTTGGCAGGTATGCGCTAAAATGCGCTTTATCCAAGGACTGGCCACGCCACGCAGGGACACCTGGTTGGTATGTTGTTTGGGGTTCAGCACAAATTGTAGCTAATTTTAATGAATTTACATAGAATTTGAATGTCCTGGCAGATCGGCCCCATCCGGCCCCCGTCTAGTCGCCCGTCTCTCCTGCTGTAAAGATTCAAACCTTAATCAGTCGTTGGTCTCGTCTTAGATCCAGGAGCCGTATGTCTATCCCATGCATGTTTAATACCCTCACTGTATTACCTTCTACCAACTCTGCTGGGAGGCTGTTCCGCTTAAACTGTCCTTCGTGAAATCCCTTTATGTATTTACATCTCTCTCTTCTGTGTGAATTGGGAGTCTCAGGGATGCTTTTCCTTATCCCCGTAATGATTACTTTGTGTCAGTACCGGGGAATGTTTAATGACGGCAACGCCTTGTGAGACAAGCAAGTTTTTCTGGACACGCAACAAACGCGCAAAACGAATGCTCTGTGGTCTGAGCCGGGAAACGAGAAAATTACCCAGGAACACCCAAAATATCCTTTATTACCATTTAACTGGTAAATGGATAGACGGGGGGGTGATCTGCCGTAGAAGGAGGTAACAACCCTTTGCTCTTTGGGAGCTGTAACCCCCATCATCCTCCGCCAATGGCTGCTCTACCTTAGCGCCCTGACTCACCAACCAACGCTGGCATTTTGGGGGCACCCGTCTTGCAGAATAAATTATATAGAACAATCTTTGTTTTGTCATCAGATCGATTAACGTAACGTAATCTAAAGTACGATTTTCATATAAAGTTTTTTTCATTAAAAAAAAATGAGAAATTATTATGAGTTTCGCTGATGACGTGAAAACAAAAAAAAGATGATCTTCCCTGACCGGGAATCGAACCCGGGCCGCGGCGGTGAGAGCGCCGAATCCTAACCACTAGACCACCAGGGACCGTCCTGCTAAATTCTTCTGACTGGTCTCTCCCCCTGGGACTCTCCAATAGAAACAGCGGCTGCTATCCCCGGCCCCTTTAGCGATCCTTCTTCTAACGTGCTTTTCATTAATTGAATGTAATCTATGATTTTCATTACAAAATGCACATTATTCTGAGTTTCGCTGATAATGATAAAAAAAAAAAGCCTCTTCCCTGACCGGGAATCGAACCCGGGCCGCGGCGGTGAGAGCGCCGAATCCTAACCACTAGACCACCAGGGATAGATGCCGCAGCCTTTGTGACCATTTCCTCTCTGGTCTCCCCCAATGCCCCTCTTTCCTACCACCTCATCCTCTCCTCCCCTGAGACCCCTCTTTTCTAGGAGGTCAGAATAATTGCTGGGTACGAGGGGATCTCCTCCCCGAGTGCCAGAATACGCCTGGGCCCTCGCACCGCGTGTTTTCAGGTTGATTCCGGACATGTTATTCGGTGATGCGTGATGTAACATATTACATATTAATGAGATAAATTATTAACCCCTAGCAGGCTTCCAGCGGGACCCCCTGGTTTCACATAGGGGCCAACGCTATCTGATCGATGGATAAAGGCGCATCTGAGCATCATTAAAGCTGCTGTTCCAGTTGGAAGAAGCATTGATCGCACTTTCTACCACATTTTAAGAAGTTTTTTTTCAGTTTCTATAGCAACAACCTATCATTGCCTGCTTTTGTATGCCATAAACATTCCCAGCGCCCTTATACAAGCCACTAATACACACAGTAACTGGTAGAAAAATAAGCCCTGTGAGCTTACAATCTAGTCGAAGCACTTAGTCCTACATGCTGTCCCTCAGGGGATACAGCGTTACCCAGTGATTTTTTAACCAATCAGATTGCCTTTAGCCACCCCAAAACCCCTGCCGAAGGGGCCACGGCTGCTGAGATGCCCCGGCCATGGGGTAAAGAGGGTCGTTGGGCTCGAGCTATTCTCGGAATTAATAGTGAGGGAATTTAAACATGCGCGGGATAGACATACGGCTCCTGAAACTAAGACGAGACCAACGACTGATTAAGGCTTGAGTCGTTACAAAAGGAGAAACGGGCGACTAGACGGGGGCCGGATGGGGCCGGCGGGTTCTAGGTTTCGGCAGCAGGCAGCTGTATACTGAGGTTGTGGAGGGACTGTGTATGCGGCAGCGGGCTCTATCATACCGCTGTCTCTCATATAATGTGTATGGAGATCGCACGCTGCGAGATGTCTCTTAAGAGTGATGGCTGTCAGAATTCTGTACGATAAACGTCTCGCTGCCGGGTTAACCCTCTCCCGGCCGGGGAGGATGCGGGGCTTTGGCCGCCTGTGGCCGGCGAGGGGATATCCCAGAGGTTTGCGCTGTTACTTTAAGATATCTCACAACGATTTCATGTTGCATGAAACGAGCCGAATCCCCCAGCTGTGCCCAAAAGCGCCCATCCCAAACGGCATATGGCAGCTTAAACAGGAGCCTGTTGAGGTCTGCCCGTTCCGAGTAGCGGCCGCACAGGCACCTTACCTGCACCCGAGGAGGACGGATCAGCCCCGGTTAGGGTTCAGCGCTCCGTGCAGGCGACGCGCTGTCACTCGCCCTACCTGGCAGCTCGCTGGATGAGTCCGTCTTAAGGCAGGCAGAGCAGCTCACCTGGAACATACCACTTCTACAAAGAAGAGGGGGAGCCCTGCGCAGAAACGCAGGAACTGGGGCATGAGAGCGTGGGGGGGTCTATGAAATTAGCATTTTTTGTTAATTATAAAATGATCGCAGCTCTAATAACGGTTATTTTAAAACCCAACGGCTAAAGAGGGAAGAAGAATAATAAACGTCCCATTTCTGCCCCCCCCCGCCCAGCCTCCTGTTTTTTTTTAATTTGTTTTCTCTTTATTAGATATTTTCTCTGGATAAACAGGAAAAACTCCAGACCGAAGTCACAGAACTTTCTATTCAGCGGAACGTGGAGGGAACCTTTGGACTGTTATAACGGGTTCTAGAATTGTTCTGCGTTTAACGTCACCGCGGCGGAGCCCGTCGGGGGTCCCGGTTTAGCTTTTGCCTTTTTTAAGCGCTGATGCTTGTGACTGGTGCAGGACTCAACTCCCTATTAGTTTCAATGGGAGAAATACAAAAACATCTCATTGCAGACTTTAGATATAATAGCTGAGTCTGCGAGTCACGGAGAGCTATTGGGTTCATGTCAATGAATGCACAGAACCCGCCGGCAGATCGGCCCCATCCGGCCCCCGCCTATTCGCCCATTTCTCCTGCTGTAACGACTCAAACCTTAATCAGTCGTTGGTCTCGTCTTAGATTCAGGAGCCGTATGTCTATGCCATGCGTGTTTAATACCCTCACTGTATTACCCTCTACCACCTCTGCTGGGAGGCTGTTCCACATATCTACCACCTCCTCAGTGAATAGTTCCTATGTAATATATCCAAATATTTTCGCAATCAAAAGCTCTCAAGTTAAAAGAAAGGACACCTCACTGATTTATCTATACATTATACAGGGCACCTCACCGGAGGAACACTGCACGGAAGTGGCCCATTCAGACGGCTGCCAAACCTTCAGCTTAATAAAACTTTATTTAAAAACCAGAGGAGCAAGTAAAGGGTCTGAAAACACAAACACGTCTCTCATGTTACACTCGGCAGGTTAAATACAATAAAGAGCTTGACGTACACAGCCCTGACCCGCTCTGACCCCTCCAGTAACCCGCGAGTAGTCAGTAGTAGTAGACGTGGCCCCTTTTAAGGACGTACTGTTACGTCCATCTGGTTGCAAAGGGGTTAACCTATAACCTACTTCACATTGTGATCAGTTACTGTATGGAGCTCTAAACGCAGGACTCGGCAAAGGTCCTCGTTGGGCTCCGGCGCCTCCTTTCTTCCATTAAACGGGAATCCTGGCCGGTGTAACGGCTGATAATTTAGCCCCGACGTGTAAAGGTGCTAATTGGGCAGGTAACGCCAGGAGAATGTTTGTTATTTTTTAATTAACGTCGCCAATTTCCAACAATTGGATGCATTAAAAATGTAAGCGCCTGTTAAGGGATCGTGGGTGATCGCGCGAGACACGGGATCTCATGTTTCAGGCGCAATTAGATCTGTCTTCTGAGAACATGCTGAGTGGTGGATGGTTTTTTTAATATTTTATAGGAAAGATAACCCCCGTGCCTGCGCCGCCTGCCTGACAGTCATCGTTCTCTGTGACCCTTCCATCTGCTTTGAACAATTCATATATTTCTTTACATCTAGCTCAGTCTTCCGCCATCTGACCGCTCGTGAAATATCGCAACGGGACGAGCTCACTAAAGCCGTGCGGCGAGCGCAGAGGAGCACAGCGAGCTCGCGTGACAAAAGATAAAAACACATACATGATGCAACTTGTGTTCAGGAACAATACAGTACAGGCAGGAACTGGCCCCCGGCGGTAAGAGGGCCCTGTCACCTTCACAGCGCTCTCCGCTCGCAGCCGGCTCTCACCTGTCCAGGTGGACAGGTGGAGAGTCGGTCCTGCGTCAGGGACTTACTTGGGGTAACTAGGTCCCCCGGTGGGTCACCGCCGGGTGTCGTCTGACTTGCTGGCCTGCCGTCGGCATCCTCCCGGATACACGCAGGGCTGCAAGTGCCATGGGGGGAGAGGGGCAGCTGTATCGGGTGCCACAGGGCGAGGGGTGCATTAGAGCCACCCAGCAGCAATGCCTCCACCCTCCAGATGCAGATGTGACATCTTCAATCCTGCCCCAGGCACCTAGCACACACGTCCTGGTGCATTGTTCTGCGCATGGTTGCTTGCATTGCATTTCACTATATAATTTGATGTGGGTCGCTCTTCCTCGCCCGTGTAGGGAACCTGAACTTTGGGAGCTCTTTTTTGGTTTTGACCTTGGCTTCATCACTGACTTTGATTGTTTCTCTGCCTGCCCTGACCTTTGGCTGCTCCACTGACCCCATAGGAACGCTGCCTGCTCTGATTTTCCGATTATCCGGACTGGTGGTAGTGGGTCTGCGTCTTCATTTGCTAAGTCCTGGCGTTTATGGTACCTGGAGGGGCATCTATAGGGGGCACGATTGGTCCAAGCAGATGACCTCCTCTCTCGGGGCTTTACTTCGTCATCCCCGGGCCCATCTGCGAGGCAGAATCCATTCATATTCCAGGACGATAGTGAATAAAGCCAACCCTGCCCAGAGTAAGCAAACCCCCCATAGATTCGCTTAGATCAGAGACGGCTCTCTAAAGAGGGAATCTCTCCACTTCCCATGGAGCCTGGAAACTCCAGCCATCGTATATTTAACGCATACTATAGACGAGGGGTCCCTTTCATTTTTTTGTAATGCCCCAAAAGCATTTGCTGCCCCCAGGAAACGTTTCTCCTGCCACGTGATATATTTACTGATATATACTGATATATTTACATTTACTGTCAGCTGCAGCACTGACTTCAATGGGAGCGCTTTCCTGCCACTGATTGGCTGCTTCAAACAGAGAAACGCCAGACCGCAGCGTACACAACATGAAGCTGCAGCTTCTCCTGATTTCATTTTTAGTACCACAAGTTTCTTGAGGACCCTGCCTGTGACCTTGCAGTCCTTTTAATTAATGCCATGAGGTGGACTGTTCTGTAACTGCCTTGTGTTAGTTGCCCTGCCATAGGATTCCAAACTTTAGGTCGCCCCCAAAATATCGCCCCAGAATGATTTAATTAATTCCAGTAGATTGATTAAATAAAATAGGACTGTGTTTAAGCTGCTGTTCCACTTCCTGTGAAATGTGAGATTTCGCTTCATTTATCATTTTTCAGGGAACGCTTAATTGTCATTTGACAGAAAAATTAGTCACTGACAGGCTGTTGCCACAGAAACCGAACTAAGCTTCGTAAAGGTTTCTGAGTTGATTTTACGCGATGAAACCTTCAGAGGAGAGAATAAAACATCAGATCTTCCGGGAGACAGCAGGGCACGGTTTGCCCAAGTGGAAGGGCAGCTTATTTCTAAACCACGCAAAGAGCCGCAGTCACCGGTTCCTTTTGGGGTTTTTTACGCCATTTTAACGATTCGGACGGTGGAAAGAGACGTGGGGACTTACCAAAAAGCTCCAGTCTGAGCCCCAGGTGTTTGGGGGCCGCTCGGGTCCAGGGCTCAGCAGATCCTCTGTCGTGTCCCGGCCAGTATCATCCGAGCCGTCTTCATTTATATGCTGCAAAAAATAATAATAATCATAATAATCATAATAATAGCTGAACTAAACATCCCAGTGTGGGCATTTATCCTTATTTACCCCCTATAGAGAATTTCAGGACCTCGACCCGCTTCTCACCCCACTGACCATTTCCTGGCCAGATGCCCTGTTAGCTTGCCCCCATTATCATACCCCCTCAATCTGGCATCTCTCCCAGCTCGTTACCTTTGTGCCCCCCTCTCCATTTCAGAAGCCCCCTCACCCTGTCGCCTCTCCCAGCCCATAACGCTTAGGTCCCTTCCCCCATGCAGATGCCCCTCTTACCTTGCCCTCACTCCCAGCCAGCTGACTCTCCGTCACCCTGGTAAGTTGCTCAGGCTCCTCCATTACCCGGGGATCCAGAGGATGCTGGTTGCCAAGGAGCGCGTATCCTGGTCACCATAGTAACGGCCCGAAGCAGCTTCCTGGAAGCGATATCTGGGTATCTCCGGAGTGGCGCATGCGTTCTACCAGGCAAAGGGGGGGGCGGGTAGCGGGGATCACACGAGTCGTCCGGATAGAGCCCCGTACTCCGGACGCCCCCCGGGACCACGCGACTTCCTCCCCAACAGCAGCCAATCTGTTGGGGAGGACAGACGGCAGCCAATCGAAAGATGCTATGTAATAGGCGTGGCCACGTGGACCCTTCTGCTGAAAAATGGATCAGCTTGAGACCTGGGAGTGTTTAATATCACGTGACGCGCACACATTAACCCATACAGCGACAAATCCTCGCTATTGGCCAAAATGGGGAAAATAAAGGTTAAGACATCAGCACCCAAATCCTAATACCGCCCCTCCACCCCCGCCTAATGCACCTCTCTCTCATTCCATGATGCCCCCCGGCCCCCCCCCCCCCCCCGCGGAAACGGCTAACGGGGTAAAATAAAACCCCTTCCATTTTTTGAGCTTCTCTGTCTATCCGAAGAACGTCTCCCGGCGGCAGGGATTCTACAGCCGAATGATGTCATCACCACGAACAGTTACGTAGAACAAAATGATGAAATGCGTTTCTTTCCTGAAATGTTAAAAGCCTCCGAATCGGCCCGGATAACCCCCGACAAAAGAGGGTTACAAAAACACATTATCTGCCAACATACCGGCCCCATCCGGCCCCCGTCTAGTCGCCCGTTTCTCCTGCTGTAAAAAACCTTAATCAGTCGTTGGTCTCGTCTTAGATTTCAGGAGCCGGATGTCTATCCCATGCATGTTTAATCCCCTCACTGTATTACCCTCTACCACCTCTGCTGGGAGGCTTATTAGCTACGACTCAAGGCAAGTGGAAGTTCAGACTTGTTGCAGGTTCCAGCGTCTTCAGATGCAGCTCGTGGGGCGTCCAAGGACATTAAAAATCTGATAGACCGGAAGTGTAAATTTGAAGCCCAAGGGCTTTGGGGGGCTGCAGACTCCATGCTCTTGGGGCAAGTGGAGAGGCCACCTCCACCCCAGAGTCACTCAAACTCTTCTACCACCATCTTAATGCAGTCCCTTTAACCCCCCAACCCCCACTCACTATCACCGGAGTGCAGGTATTTAGTAGATGGAGCTTTAAGCATTTTCTGTACCGTATTAACCCCGCTATCAGTTCTAAGCCCCCCCCCCCCGTTAGGGAGAAGATATTGTTATTAAAGGGAGACTCCCGTGCGGCCTCGCCACCATCATAGATCCTTTTAGGGGTCACAGCTAGAAGCAGCCAATCAGGGTTCTCAGATCCCCCGAACCGGCGCCGGGCTGACGCTGGAGATGATTGGCTGCAGGATCAGCCCAACACATCCCCTGCAGATTAGGTAGCTGGTGGGGAGGAAAAATGCATAAGGGGGGGATTCTGTAGGACCCCTCGAGTGTTTGCAAGGAGAACCCCACAATTTAAAGGGGCCACGCAGCTACGAGCAGCATTACGTGCATAGAGTGACGGGAGGGACCCTTTAAGAGATGAAACCCTTCGGAATGTATTTAGAAACATTGTTTCTGGGTTTAACAAAATCAAACTTTTTTTTAAATTTAAATTCATATTTTATTTTTTAGAATTTCAACAACTTTACACAAATTTCAAGTCACAAAATCAGAGCGCTAGTTATTTATTTTCCTATTCTTTCATCCCTTTCATCGACTGGAAAGAAAGAACCGATACAGTGAAGCAAAAAAAACAAACAAGACAACAAACAACACGGAACAAAAACACAGAAACAATAAATGAACGAGGAGCCGCCGAGCCCTGCATCGCCCGCCGGCTGCTTACAGCACAATAAATACATTGGATTGCTTTATATTCCGTGTCATACTTTATCTCACCCCGGCGGTCTCAACGTCACGGCACCAAATACAGACAATTCTACCCAATATGATGGATTTAGTAGAGCGACGCCATTAGCGTTTATTCCGGGGGGGGGGGGGGGGCTTCCCCGCAAGCCGAACGGCCGGAGATTCTGGGTGTATTTCATCTGATTCCCCGCATTCTAAATATCTATGGAAGTTCATCTTATAATGTGTATTTAGTAACGCTCGCAATCCGTATTCGAACATTATCTGCCTGAACACAGGTGGCTGTGGTCTGACACCTGTGATCAAGCAGGGAGTTCTAGAACGGTTTGAGAACAGAGGACTGAGTTGGTTTACGTGGTTAACACCGTACCCGGGAACATCCAGGATCCAGCGGCCCTTTTTGGGACTGCAATGGGCGGTCCTGCCGACGTCAGTGGGCGGGGCTAGTTCCGCATGCAGGAAAAGGCATTGCTTGGAGAAGTGGGCGGGGGGTGTGGGGCGTGACCTCACCTGGAGAGCTCCCAGGTATGCTTAACACCTTGAGCGATTGAAATATGACATCACTTCCTGTCCTTTATGACGAGGGGCTGCGGGGTTTATGGCTTTAATAAAGAGAATATTTTTTTGTACCTGTACAAAAGACCTTTAAACTTGGGATTTCTCACCGAAGACGGGGTTTTAACCGCTGAGCGTTCGCCCCCCTACTCTACAAAGCAGCGTATTTATTAAAGGGACTATCGTTATTAACCATTTCCGTACCGATCGCAGTGCAGCCGGAGCCGGATACAACTATGATTCCTTAACTCTTAACGCTCTCCCTTTAAACGTACTTTTCTATCATCAAAAATACAGCATGGAGGCTGTAAAAAAAATTAAAAATAGGGTTCACGATAAGAATATGGTAAATGGGGTCCGAAAAAACAATGGCGCGGTAACCCCTTCAGCACTGGTAGGAAGGGAGTATTTTGCCCAGTAAGTATTGTTACCGTACCGTGCGATATTTGGGGCGGGAGAACACGAGGGCGTATTGTGTATCCGATTCCCCTTTGCGTTTTAGTGGCACCGGCTTGGGGCAGGTCGGGTGGTACGGGGCTAATTCCCTGTTGGCAACGTCTAGGACTTCAAAGAGGTGAACGCTGATGCTGTGATTAACCTCCATATATAAAATCCAGGGTAGGAAGCACAATAAGCATTTACCAGAGAAGCTTACACTCTAATACAGTAATATACATGACGTCATGCGGCGTTACACAGGAGAGCAGCGTGTAAGCGCTGCTTGGAATGCGTTACTAAGACCAGAAAGTGGCTTTTACCCCTGCGGGGGGGGGGGGGGCGTAATACCTTTTACAGTGACATTTGGGGACAAGAACGACGTTTTCCGGCAGGAGGAATAAACGCGTAATCTCTTCAGAGCGACAGCCGACAGCCTTAAGGTCACGCTGCTTCACATTACCTGGCAATGAAAGGGTTAGGAGGAACAGGAAGGCGGGCGCGACACGGAATCGCTCGGCGTGTGTTTTACACCAATGGGAGGACAGCTACGTGGATCAGCCAAAAACACTGGAATGGATACAACTGGATCGGGTGACCTACTAAAGGTGTGTGTGGGGGGGTGAGATCTCTGCAGGGGCCCCGGGGGTCGGTGCAGCGTCTGGAGGTCTGAGATGAGTTGGTTGAGCCGGGCGAGAGGGGCTCCTAATCCTCCAGGCTGCGGAAGGCGTTCTGCATGTCTTCCAGGAGCTGGGCGTAGTCCGCCTTAATTTTGGCTTCACCATCTTTTTCCGGGTCCTAGAAATTAAAACAGACATGGATGTTACCCGGGAGGAGAGCAGGGGGGAGGGGGCTCACGGGGCCACGTTGTTAGGCTACTTGGGGTTATAAATATTCCATCTGGGGCATTTCCTGCAAATTCCCCTCCATTTCCCATGATCCCTCAGTGCAGACGCAATCTGAATCCTCCCGTCAGCCCAAACAGGAAGTTGGAAGTCGCTTCCTGTTCTCTCCCATGGTCAGCCCGAGCAGGAAGTTGGAAGCCGTTTCCTGTTCTCTCCCTCCGTCGGCCCGAGCAGGAAGTTGAAAGCCGCTTCCTGTTCCCTCGCTTCCTTCAGCCTGAGCAGGAAGTTGGAAGCCACTTCCTGTTCTCTCCCCGCGCAGCTCCTCTGTAACGATAATATATCTTATATTTTAGAGGCTTAACGGACAAACCTTGAATTTCATGGAGGTCAGTCTGTACAGAATATCCCCCATTTGCTCCCTGATGATGGACCACGTGATCTTGTTATCGCTCTGCGCCGTCGTCTCCACCGCGCGCCGCGCCATGTCGTAGAACGCGATCATGTTATAAAGCATGCCCACCGTCTTGTAGAAGGGGCAGAACCTGAAAAAAAAAAGTTACAGAATATATTATGGAGCGGTTGGCGCATCTCACCTGATCGCAAGGAGCCGAAGATATTGTGGTCTGGCCGAGGACATACCTCGTATTTTTAATTATGTGCGTTATTTCAAATAATCTATGGACTATTTCTGTACGGTAATAACGGCAGCTGCGACTTGGCGTAGGAGCCACTCTGAGCGCTGGGACGGCCCCGACGTGTAAAGCGGGCGAGCGCTCTCACCTGTCATACGGGGTGTATCCGTTCTGCTGCAGAAAGTCGTCTTTGATCAGCTTGGCCACCTCCAGGGTGATTTTATCCGTTTCTGCCAAAGACGCCTAGAAGAAAACAGAGGCCGCCGTGACAACCGAAGCCAAGAGACTCCCAGAGAGACATCCCGGCCGCCTCCTGGCCTTTAGAGATTCCTTACTTTCTCAATGCATCCGGGTCTAGTCTTCCTCTGCCCCGTTCTCACAGTTTTACCTTCCGCATCATTTGCCCCCAAACACCCCTCTGCCTGTACCCCCAGCGCTGAACCCTCTTACCTTCAACTACTTACCCCATCTGAACCCACCTCTGCCTATACCCTGGCTGAACCTCTTACCTTTCAACTTCGCATCCCCAGACCCACCTCTGCCTATATACCCCCAGCTGAATACCTTTCCAACTACTTACCCCATCTGACACCCCTCTGCCTGTACCTGGCGTAGACCCTCTTACCTTCCCAACTACTTACCCCATCCCCCAGACCCACCTCTGCCTATACCCCAGCGCTGAACCCTCTTACCTTTCAACTACTTACCCCATCCCCAGACCTTTACCTCTGCCTATATACCATGGCGCTGAACCCTCTTACCTTTCGACCCCATCCCCCATCCCCCTCTGCCTGCCCCAGCGCTGAACCCTCTTACCTTTCCGACCCCATCCCCAGACCCACCTCTGCCTATACCCCGCTGAACCTCTGCTGAACCCTCTAACCGTTCCGACCCCATCCCCGCCAGGCCCCCCTCCACCGAGCCGCCTTACCTTCCCGACCAGCTGCACGATCTCCGCCAGGTCCTCCTCTTCCTGCAGGATCTCCTTGGCTTTGGTCCGGAGCGGCACAAACTCCTGGAAGTGCTTGTCGTAGTATTCATCCAGCGCCCGCGTGTACTTGCTGTAGCTGATTAACCAGTTCACGGACGGGAAGTGCTTCCTCTGGGCCAGCTTCTTGTCCAATCCCCAAAACACCTAAAAACCCCCCCCACAAATATTTGTGTAATTTAGGACCATTGTGACCTTATAAACGGAGCCTAACTCAAATCTCAGGAAATAATCTACCAGAACGGCCTGACTAGTAACTCAGTCACAGGACAGCTGGTAGCTTTTCTGGAGTATTATTACGCCAGGAGTAAGGGTGCCTGTGAGGTCCAACCCTGTCCAGATTCATCCATCGATAAACCGATTTTCACTTTACCTGAACGATGCCCAGGGTGGCAGACGTGACGGGATCTGAGAAATCACCACCGGGGGGCGACACGCTGGGGAGGAAGCACAGGAGACCCGCGTTGTGCAGTTAGTGAATTGGCCCCTAATCACACCCATGATTCACACCTGATTCACCATAGTTCACACCATGATTCCCCTTTTCCATGTTTTGTGACCATAGATATTATAAATGTACTTTCAAGGATAGATTGCCTTTTAACACTTTTGTATAATCTGTCATTTATTATAATAAAAACTTTTATTTATATTTGCTTATTTACTTTTAATTCCTTCCACAAATTAGGTCTAAAATAAACAAAACTGATTTTGTTCAAAAACATCCCAGTAGAATATCCCTAAACTCAGTTATTTTTAAGGGAATGATTTTTCTTATTTTATATTTTAGGTTTAATTTATATTTCTAGTAGGGGTCCTATTTTTACATTAAATATTTATTATTATTATTATTTTACATTTTGTTTTTTACATTTTGGATGAACCCCCTTACGACATTTTTCATTCATATTTATTTTTGACTTCTTTAAATGTATATATATTGTTATACTCGGTTTCTCCCTCTTTTCACTGCCCTGTGTTGCTGATCACAGGACCTCCTCAGGGGTCCCGAGGGGGGGGTCTCACAGACACTCGGGGAAGCTTTTTCTCTGTGAATGTTCTTGCTGGCGGTGTCAGGACCGGACGCCGACGGTAGAGAACGTCAAAAAAGAGGATTGGCCATTGGCTGCTATGATGATGTAATCGGCACTCGCGTCAAGCGCCATTACATCACATCAGTAAGCAGGAAGATCCCGAGAACAGGAAATTGAGATGCCGGCTCCTATTATATACACACAGGGAGCATATTTCATTCTGTTACCTACATTAACATGGGGTCATTTAGTGCACAGGGGTAGTTCACGGCGGGGGCTACACACAGGAGCTGCCCCAATGCATCGCTTCCTTCAGTTTTACATACGTCCATATGAATGAGCAGTCTAGTAAGGTACCCCCCCCCTTCGCAAGCTTATAACCGAGACCCCCGGACACTCACGCTCCCACAATGCTGACGCTTCCTTCTCTTTCCGGGTTTCCCAGACACTTCACGCGGCCGGCGCGCTCGTAGAAGGAGGCCAGACGAGCTCCCAGGTATGCCGGATAACCGCTGTCTGAACACGGAAGAGACACGGAAGAGTCACAGTCATACAATCTGAGCATGTTATAAGAGAACGCCGAGCTGACTTCTCTTCTCTTGATTCTTTCTTTTTTTTTTTTGACGTGGTTACCGTTCACCCTCGTGGTCCGGCCGTTACTCACCAGCAGGCATTTCAGCCAGACGGCCGGAGATTTCACGGAGAGCCTCGGCCCATCGAGACGTGGAGTCGGCCATCATACTGACGTGGTATCCCATGTCACGGAAATATTCAGACAGCGTGATTCCTGAGACAGAAGCAGGTTATTGACGGGGTGTCCGGGGTCTCGAAACCTACCGGTGGGGGGCAGCCCTTACCCGTATAGATGGAGGCTTCTCTGGCCGCTACCGGCATGTTGGAGGTGTTGGCTACCAGCGACGTTCTCTTCATGATGCTCTCCACTTTCCCGTCTACTTCCATGGTCAGCTACAACATGAAGGGGAAAAGACTGGCTATGAGAGAGTTCATAGAATCGGTCGCTCTGAACGTCGTAACAAGAGCCAACGTCCCATGAAGATTTTGCCACTAATTACCATAAAAAAAAAAAGAGCATCCTTTGCATCAGATTATTTTGTTAAATTTGGACTTTTCCATAAAAACCGCTGAGTGACCCCAAACTATTGACCGGGCATTTATAAAAAAGGGAATTCCATTCCTATATATCCTGTTATCACAAGACACTACCCTCCCCCCCCCTAAACAATGTCAGGCCGCCCAACGGAATATAAATGCCGCTGGGGCGAATCTGTTCTAAAATGGCCTCCCCCCCCCCCAATTATCTCCCTTCTCTCTCCTTCCGTCCCTGCTGCCCCCCATTGATCTACCCCCCCCCCATCCCTATTATCTACCCTTACTCTAACCCCCTTGTACTTACCTTTCAGCAGTCCTGCGGCGAGTTTCCCTGCTCAGTCTCAGTGCCGGAAATGACATCATCTTCCGGCGCTCAGCATTACAAGCCGGCACTGAGACCAAACATGGAGACTCGCCGCAGAGGAGAGAGAGAGAGGGGCGCCCAGCGGGTACCGACAACTTGGTAAGCGAAAACCACTCGGCGCCCCCTCTCTCTTCCGCTTTAAAAAAAAAAAAAGAGGGCTTGGGGCAAAGTGCCGCCCCTTCAAAAGTGTAGCCTGGAGCAGTTGCCCCACTTGCCCTGTTCTTTGTACATCTCCAGCTGGAAAAATAGCCGCAGGCACAGGAAGGGGCAAATGCACATGGGGTGGGGGGCACTCCGCTCTCATTTACACTAAAGTACATCTGATGGCTGAAGGGTCCCTTTTAAAGCATTTCCATTACATACAGACCTCTGGAAAGTCTCTGAGTACTTCAGACATCTCGTTCCCTCTCTCTCCGCATCCGACGTAGATGATGACATCACTGTTTGAAAACTTGGAGAGGGATTGTGAGATCACGGTTTTACCGCAGCCGAAAGCCCCTGGGATAGCGGTGGTCCCCCCCTGTACGCACCTGCACGTTAAGAGACAGCAAAACGGAAAGATGAACCCTTCGGTGATGAAGAAAAACATTATCTGGCAGGACTTGACAAATCCCAAGAGCCCAAATTTGTGCGGCCCCGCGGTAATGTACAGCAAGAATATAACTGACCAAGTATATCGTTGGCTTTCATTCCAATAAAAAAGGGGAGCTTAAAGCAGTCGGAAGATTTTAAAGCAATCAGAACCGAAAGCTGTAAAAAGGAGTTTACCAAAAGAGTGGTGGATTTGAGGAACGGCCACCCAGCAGAATAGGGCTAGAAGCATTACTCACGGGAACAGAGCGTCGAGAACTCTTTGGCCGGTGAGCAGAGGGTGATTTGCCGGTAGCTTCTCGGTGACGGGCCGGATGGTTCTCACCGGCCACACCTGAACCATCGTGAACTTCTCCTTCACCCCCTCGAACTCCAGCTCCAACACGACATCCTGCGGAGGAGAGCGCAGATTACAGACCCGCTGCCGGGACACGCGTACAATAAAGAGACAGACCCCCCCCCCCCGACTACCGGCCGCCGCTCACCGACGTGTCGTAGTGTCCCGGGGGGGCCACGTAGGTGACCGTGCCGCGGTTGCGAGGAGGCAGCATGATCTTGTGTTTGATGAGGGAATTCTCAAACACCGTCCCGTAGATATCCCCGCCGGTGATGTGACTGCCGACCTGAAATATATTATATATACACACACATATTCTATTTATTACATACATAATATATATACACATTCTAGTTTGATTACAGTATATGAAGATATACACACTTCTGATTACATATAGAATATAAACAACATTCTATTTATTACATATATAATAAGTATACAACACATTTCTATTACATATAATAATATTAAACACACATTCTATTTAGTACATATATAATTAACACATTTCTAGTTCGATTACATATATGGAAGATATATATACATATTACTATTAATTACATATAAATATATATACATAATCTATTTATTACATATATAATATATATAACACATATGCCCATACATAGTAAGAATTAAATTAAAAATAATGCTGAAAAAATACTTAAAATTATATATATAAAAATAATGCGGATATTAGATGGTTCTTGTTATTTTGGGGTTATTCTTGAATTATTTTCTTTGTCTTTTGTTCCATTAGTCAGTAAAACTCTATGTGGCGATAATACTTTGACACTTAGTGAGTGGCGTTACAACGTATCTTCCCGGAATCACAATTATTTCTTCGATTCCTTGTAACAAACAACAAAGAATTCGGAAAGCTTTCAATAAAATATATATATAAAGCAGGTAGATCTCAGAAAACACTCAGTACTCCCAGGACATTCCCTCCCTGGCATCGTATCTTTGGGGGCTCCATGCCGGAGACCTTAAATTTTTTTTTTTTTTCCTCCCCATCGACAGGCACGTACCCGGAGACTCTTGGAAGGAGTGAATTCCCACTTGATGTCTCTGCTCAGGGCCGACACGTTGACACCCCTGGGAATGTAGATGCTCTTCGTCGAGTCCGTAATGTCCTTCAAAGGTCTCTGAATACCATCGAAAATGGACCCCATGATGCCAGGGCCAAGCTCGACTGACAGGGGTTTTCCGGTACGCAGGACGGGATCTCCGACGGACACGCCGGCTGCGGGAGACGCGCTCAGGAAAATCCGGGGACCCTGTAGCAACACTGGACTCCATAGGGGTCCCAATAGCCCCCCCACACACACCAAATTCTGTTTCTATGTATTTCACTTTTTTATTTTTTATTTTTAAAGAATCCCAGTAATCTCTCGCACATTCAGCACTGCTCCGTATTTCCATTTACTACGTACCCTAAAAATCAACAGAACCTATGATTCCTACGATTTAAGATCAAATAACGCACGAGTATCACGTCTAAGATTTCACAGCATTTAAAGATTAAAGTCTACAAAAAGCACGAGGACCTGACGGCCGACAGGAATCGGCTCATGGGCCGCGGCCGGCAGGGAACGCTCATGGCCGCGGCCGGCCGGGAATCGGCTCATGGGCCGCGGCCGGCGGGAATCGGCTCAGGGCCGCGGCCGGCGGGAATCGGCTCATGGGCCGCGGCCGGCGGGAATCGGCTCATGGGCCGCGTTTAAACCCGCATCTGCGTTTAACGGCCCGGAAGCCGCGCAGCGATCTGTATTCAGACGGGATAAGCCGTACGCAGTCATGGCGGGGAGGAACGCGGAGTCGCTGGTCGGGGGCAGGCGATTCGCAGTAAAAGGATACAGGTCTCTTCGTAGACTTGGATGGTGGCCATATCTCCCTCTAAGCGGATAATTTCACCGACCAGCTCGCTGTGTCCCACGCGCACCAGCTCGTACATGGCGGCACCCCCCATGCTGGACGCGGTGACCACTGCCGAAGAATTAAGCTTGGTCATACACCAGGGGTCAAAGAGTTACTCTTACAATGGCTTTCTACTGCTTCTGGAGAGGTTTGACATAGACGGCATGTCTTATTAGAGGCTTATTGGGCTTTATTCCTCCCCTGGCTGACCCACGAAGAGTTTTCAGTGTTCAGATAACATGGCAGCGATTGGCTGGTGCTATTCCCATTTACCAGAATAGAAAATCTACTGAGCATGTGCAAGGAGCATACTGAGGTACGACCCCGCCTTTCAGTGGAGGCGGCTGGGGGCGGAGTCACAGGAGACAGAAGTCTCTTTTTCTAATGCTAATAACTAAAGAACGCCTGCACCGATCTGCATGCGATAAAATGCATGGGAGTCCATTCAAAACAGACTTCCATGCGCATCTCACAGGAACATTACCGGTGACATATATATATTTGTAAATAAATCACATGACGGACACCTACCAGGTCCTGAGACCCCGTGTACGTATCCGAACTTGCTCTCCTTTTCTTCATCTCGGATCCTCGGCAGTTTAGAAAAGTCCATTCTTCTTGTTTGACCGACTTGAGAAGAGAAAAAAAAATGAATGCGCAAAAAACTTCACACAGGAACCATGTAAGTAGGGCAAGAATGGGTTAATAGAGACAAAACCACTGGCAGTCAAGAAACCTTAACCTCTTCACTACCAAATACCTTCTCCATATATCTGATATCCCCAGCATATTTCTTATTACCGAGCGATTCGAAGTGAAAGCTCTTCAGCCACGAAGGGCATCGTTACCTTAGTCAGGCGCAGCGTCTTGCTGTGGAGGACGTGGAGTGTAATTCTGCAGGTAGAAAGCAGGTTTGTGTTAAAGGGGCAATAACCAAGCTATGAACCAATCATGTCAATTCAAACGTGGAAGTTTAATGTTACGGGGGTTGGGGTATCATCGCTTTCACCGCCCCGTATGATAGCAGACGGGGGCCGCCATCTAAATTAAAAGGACACTCCAGCCATGATAAGCAGTTAAATGTATATGATAGCCGAGGAGCCCCTTTAAATGTTGTGGTGCCCACCGTGCAAATGCATGGAGGGAGGGGGGCTAACAAGACCACCACCTGCGCATGTGCAGAACATGGTCCCAATGATTCCATACGGAGCTCTCATAGGCTCCGTATGCCTGGCAATGCATGGGTTAAGCGTCTGTAGACACCTAGGTGAATATTTTCGGTATTTACCTACAGTAAACGGGGGAGGAAGGCATTTAGCTGAGGGAAGCATTACTTCGGCACCATCAAGGGTTAATAGTCATTAACAAAATGCTGATGGACCCCAGTTTGGAATCTCTCAGCTGAGCGCCAACAGTCAGGGGGCCAAAGGGCCACGGGGGGGGGGGGGGGCTGGTGCTTAAAACAACCCCGTGGCTGGTGACCAATCTAATCCCACGGTTATAAAACGAGCCACCTCGGAGGAAATGCCCGCCCCCCCCCAGTACTTGCCCCTACCCTGATGCTCCTCTTTTCTAGGAGGTCAGAATGTTTGCTGGGTATGAGGGGATCGCAGGGTTCTACAGCCCTAAAAGCCCCCGGTCAGATGAGCGGGGGGGTGTCAGATGAGACACAGCGATGCCGTTTGATCTCCTGATCGCTGATTCACCGGAGTTTCCAGTTCAGTCACCAGAAGGGGAACTGCAGCAATAATCACCGCAGAGACCAAGCGCCGCCGACTGTCCCGACACCGAGACTGCCATCCGGCTACAGAAACCTTAACTCCTTACTGACCATTTCAATCCGCAGGACTGACAGCGAGCTCTGCACTGTACAGAGTCCCTTTAACACAGTGACCCCCCTCCTAAAGCCATTTAAATGCATTCAGCTCGTTAAAGGGCCCCCAGTCAAATCTCCAATATAAATAACAATCTCGCCTCATTTCAAATCTGAAAAGCCCCCGCGGGATACACATCACGGCACTGTCACGATGTCTGACGCTTGGCCATGCGACGGGGCATCTCTGCCAACGCATGCCGCCCGCTGCACCCGCTAAAGGGCAAAAAAGGAATCCTCAACAAAAATATCTCTTACGCATCAATAATAATTTAATTTCTGTATATTGTATCATTTCAAACACCACACGGAGCTGATGCTTTATGGCGATGCTAATGAAGTGCGTTCTCCATAGACTCATTAGTCAGAGAGTCCGACTGGGTGATTAAGACTGAGCCATTCTATTGTCCCCCACAGGCAGTATGATTAGGAGTCGCAGTGTTTAGTATGGCTGATATGCAGCTGTCTGACAGTCTACTCGCACCACAAAAAAGTATAGAATTGGTCTACAGAGCACTAAATATAAATATACTTTATCGAAATGTAAGGAATATTCCCAGAAGTAACAGATACAGCGGGATTCCATCTGCAGAGTCTCAAGAATAGACCCCGAGACCCCCTATACCGTAAAAATCTCCCCACCAGAACGCATCACTCACTTTCTACGAGGAGGTAACCCGAGGAGAAACGTTTTGTGCAGATTATCCAATTCTTTGCTTTCTTTCTTAAAAATAGACAAAACAGAAATGCCCCTTGGTCCGGTCCCTGTGAATGAGAGCCGGGCTTGGCGTGTAATATGTGGTATGACCCAGACGCCGTCACATGATATAAAAAGCCCATTCATCCGCTGGTTCCGCTTCACGGCTTAAACAACAATTACAAAAACTGGAGAAAGAAACCAATATTTACTCTGAACCGACGCCAACTGAACGGCAAATAAAAATCTCCGCTTTATATTTTCATTGGATTTTTACGTCACGAGTGAGACCAAAATAATGGCCAGAATATATAGTTTTGTTTATATTGTATATATTTACACCACACTAAGCTGATGCTTTATGGCAATGTGAATGAAGTCCAGTCCTCTATAGACTTGCATTAGTCAGTTGTCTGGTTGGGTGATTAAGACTGAGCCGTTCTATTGCCCCCCACAGGTAGTATGATAAGGAGTCGCGGTGTTTAGTAGATCGGGTATCAGATAACAGAGCGAGAATCATACAAACGGCTGATATGCAGCTGCCTGAAAACATAAAATTATGGGGTAAAAACACTAGAACTGGGGTAAAAAAGAAAACAGGAATATTTTAAAAAGGTTAATCTGATACGAGGGATAAAAAAAACGGTGGGGTTCCCGGAGCCGTATGTTACGTTATATTAATATTTACAGTATCTGAAAGCAGAAAATTTCGTCTCCAGCACTCTGAGGGTTAAAACCCGCAGTAAGGTTGCGCCTCCCCCCCTTCCCAGTTGAGTCACCGGGTGTCACATGACCGGACTCTCTGGACTCAGATCAGCTGACGCGGTCACCTGACCCCGTGTGCGCACAGCTACCCCTCAGCATCGTATCCAAGCATGTGAGGGAGGTGTACGGGTCACGGCCGGGGCCAAACCTCCTCACTAACCGCAGCGATTAATAGAAACATTAATAACGGGCAGAGCCACTAAACAAGAACGCGTGTGTGTATACACACACACATATATATACACACACACATATATATACACACACACACACACACATA
>VKOC01003243.1:0-11091 GCA_009364415.1 Spea multiplicata
CTATGGTTCTCAAACGAAAGTGGAGTGAAAGTGCTGGATACTCCTATATTCTGAGCCATAAAAGCTGAATAAAGTGCATTCAATCTATCCTGACATCGACTAACGAAATGAATCCCTATAGGGGGAAACAGGGTTCCCTCAAAGGTGAGCGATCAGCCCCCTCTTCACGCATACTAACGATTATATTAAAGCACCAGAGGATGCAGCCGGCACGGAACAAGCACATTTATTGGGCAGTACGGATTCCATTGCACTTCAGTCCAGTCTGGCTACAGGTAAATACAGATTCATTATCTACAGAGCGACAGTAGTACAATATTAACATTTCCACAGACCCTCACCACCCATCTCAACCAGCCAGAAGAACCCGCTGTGATTCTTTAAATCTGACCATCGACATTCACGTGTAAAAGAATCCAGTGTGGGAGAAAAGAAGCATCAAAACCAACCTTATAAAACAAAGACACGTTTAGTGCGCAAACGACCAGAGAGATCTGGAAAGGAAGATTATTCTCGGGAGCCTGCTTTACTCACCCGCTGCCCGCAGATACATTTCAACGAGTCAGCTGAGCAGCGCATGCATGTCTCTGTAACCCGTAGAGGCCTTTAGGGTTCACGTGAATGAGTGAATGATGTGCCAGTCCATCTTTATCTCCACACGGAGTCTTTTCTAATTCATTTCACGTGACCAAACGTCCATTCAAAGGGGACACCAAATAAAATACACGTGGAGGGCGCTCAGTCTCCAAAATGTCCATGTACTGAGGCAGTTCGGAGCGGTCACGATAAATCCAGAACCCTGTGGGGCTACAGCCATGGGAATATATGCAGTCCTTAAAATCAATCACATCCTCTTAATCCACAAGTGCAGTCACACAGCTGAATATAAGTGTGAGTGGTTGTTACAGCTGAGTATGAGTGGTCATTAAAGTGATTGTACAACGAGTGCAAAAAAGACCCCTTAAAGATTGCAATTGTGCAAAAATATCTGAATCTGTACAACACTTTGCAAATCCCTCTGATTCCGTGGGTAAAATCACCAGTGGTTGTTCGTTTCCTCCCTTTCCCAAAATACATGGCCTGCTGTGCCGGGATGCAGCTCCGCGTCCCCAGTTATACGACGTCCTGTCTGATGAGAGACCTCTGGATCCAAATGTTTGACGCAGCCGAATGGCACCGGTTACTGGCGTCTGTCTACGGCTTTGGACGTAGGAGGCGTTCGCTATCTCTACGCAGCGTACGGTTTAGTAACTGGTGATAAAGAAAGTATATGGGGGCCGAGCCGTGGCCATAAACGTGATTTTACTGACCAGACTACCTCCTCTGATCTATTGCACTGTTCCAGCCCTCTTTATTCCCAAAAATACTGCTGATACAGCCTTTGGGTCTCTTGAAAGGCCTGCAGACTATATGAAGGCATTCCCTGCGTGTTCCTGTACACATCGCTTTACGGCTTAACACAGCTTCGTTTCACTGATCCAAACACTTTCTAGTACAAATTTACCCACATGTTGGTCCTAAGAGTTTACATGTAAATAAAACATTGCTATATTCACATCAATGCGTTATAAATTGTAGTTCTCCGTGTGAGTAGGAACCTATTGGGCAATTGCTGTTTTACACTCTAAGGCTATGTGTGGAGTGCTGCGCCACGCTGTAAACCCTGCATGGAGTGGGAGGGTGAGTGCTGTAGTGGGAGGATGAGTGCTGTAGTGGGAAGATGAGTGCTACGCTGTAAGCAGTGCATGGAGTGGAGGATGAGTGCTGCGCCATGCTGTAAACCCTGCATGGAGTGGGAGGATGAGTGCTGCGCCACGCTGTAAGCAGTAGGTGGAGTGTGAGGATGAGTGCTGCGCCATGCTGTAAGCAGTGCGCGGAGTGTGAGGATGAGTGCTGTATTGGTCAGCAGGTTGAATGTCGCGTCATAATGTAAGGCACTTGCTGATACACGCGGCGTGTATGCCGGTGTAGTGACGCCCTGCTGGTATGCCTAGGTATTAAGACTGGTTAACAGCTGTCCCCATTTAGACTTCATGACATAATCAGTGGCACACGTTGTAACACGTTACACGTTACATTATTCCTATGTCCAAACAGCTCTGCCGGGATGGTTAAATAAATAGGTAAAAATGCTTTGTGTGCAGTGGCAGTATACGTAGTGAATAAGTGTGTATGCTCGCACACAGGCTACACGTTAATACACACAGGCATGTAGTGGTACTTTTCAGTGAGCAAAAGTCTCCTATCTCACATGATTTTCCAGTCCTCGATCCCAGCGGGTTTCTCCCTCATTGGGATAACTACAAGGGCCCGAAGTGTAGTGCAGACAGACAATTCCGGTGTGGTCCCAGGAAACCTACGAGCGCTACAGGAGATCATCGTCTCTTGGTCCTTCTACATCTACATCTAGAAAACTAAGGCCATGTCCAGAATAGCTCCAGATGAGTTGGGAGGTACAACCAGAACCTGCCTCTTCTGGCTGGGTATTTTCTCCCATGATAAGTAATCCATTCCAGGCTACACCGTGGAATCCAGTTGCTCTATCAGGAAATTGTGGATCGTCTCAAAGGTCGGTCGATCCTTTATATCTCTGCTCCAGCATTTCATCATCAAGTCGAAGATCGGCGTTGGACACAGAGGTGTCTGGGAGAGATAGATCTGGAATAAACAGAAGATATATATTGTAGAATATTTATTTAGCAGATCTCAGAAATTGCACACAAGCGTAAACACAGCAGTTAAATATTGGCAGAGAGTTGACTTTCTATCTTACAAATAGAATATATGTTAACTTTTGGTCCACGTGGCCCCTGGGACCAAGTTCTATGACGGCTTGAAGAAGAAGCAGAATCTGGCCGCCTACCTGTCGCCCCTGATCCCTGAAGAACTCGCCGGTGTTTTCGATCACTTGCTCATCTGATAAGATGCTGTACGGCTGTTCCTTGCACAGGCTGAACATCTCCCACAGGGTCACTCCGAAGGCCCAGACGTCGCTGGATGTGGTGAACTTCCCCTACAAAAACAACAGAAGGATTGGCGTGGGGCAGCTTTGTCTGTGCAGCAGATCAAAGCCCCGGCACAACTTGTGCCTGCGTCACCGCAGTCGGACCTACAGCAGCTGGAGTTATGTTATTCGAACCTTTCGCTCTGCCGCACTCAAAAACACCACCAAACCATAGCTGGCTGTATGTTAGAAAACAAATTATATGTTTGATTTAGTGCCTCTTGGTATCTCGTAGGGTAACTTACCAGGAGAATGCTTTCCCAAGCCATCCACCGTATGGGGAGCACGGCTCTGCCTTGGATGCGGTAATAGTCGCCGCTGTACAGATTTCGGCTCATCCCAAAATCTGCGATCTTGATGGTGTAACTGTTCCCCACCAGGCAGTTCCTTGTAGCCAGATCTCGGTGTACGAAATTCAGAGATGCCAGATATTTCATTCCAGAGGCGATCTGCGTGCCCATGTACAGGAGGTTCCGCTCGCTGGAGTGGGAGAAAGGCGAGAAAGTCCTATGTATAGCGGAGAGATGTGGCGCTACCTGGGCTGTTACCCTGTTGTACCTTCCTAGGCTTGTTCCTAAGTTTGGTCAAGTAAGTCACAATATTGTATATGTATTGGTATAATGATGGGTTTCAGCTGTTTTAACCCACCTTGTAAGCAGTGGATGAAGTGGAGACCTTTATTAGGTTCTCAATGCTTATTGACACTGATAAGGAATCACCGTACATAAAGGGAAGAAGACAGTGCCGTTACTCCTGAGGTGCACAGAGTGCCGGGCTCACCGGACACACGGCATGTTGCTCTGGGCTCACCGGACACACGGCGTGTTGCTCTAGGCTCACCGGACACACGGCGTGTTGCTCTAGGCTCACCGGACACACGGCGTGTTGCTCTAGGCTCACCTGACAGACGGGATGTTGTTGGCCGTGGTGAACTGACTGCGGATCTCTCTCTGGGTCAGGAACTGGTTGAGATCCCCGTTCTCCATGTATTCGGTGATCATGCACAGAGGGTCGTCTCGGACGCAGACGCCCAGCAAGCGAATGATGTTGGGATGCTTAAGACGGGAGATGATTTTTATCTCTTTCAAAAAATCATTTCTAGAAAACAGAAGGAGAGGAGTCTCGTAAAACAAAATCGATATAAGTAAAACGTTCCTTCGCTGCATGATTAAAATGTTCACTGAAAAAGCAAAAAATGACAAATTTCTAACGTTACTGAAGGGAATTACTGTGAATTTCACAAAAGGTTTTATTATCAGTGGCTGCCTTACCGAGCAGTTTAAAAAACCGAGGCATGTCCTCCATCGTTACAGCAGCCTCTTCGGCGGGAGGACGTGCAGATTTTTAATTTTGCCAACTGCAACCCTTATAGTAACGGATTCATTCCAGAGACCTCCTTGTTTAACAATTACCTGGCGGTTTTTGTGACATTTGCCCTCAGCATCTTTACTGCCACCAAATCCGGCTGGTTGCTGAACTCACTCGATGACATCTCCAGGAAATCGAGTAGCCCCTCCACCTCGCACAGATGGACCTGGAGCGGGTGGAAAAGGGGTTTGTGGAAAAAATACGAATGACTGAATATGAAGCTACAAGATAAGATACAATTACAGCGAAATACAAAAAACTTTGTACAAAAGAAGAAAAAAAATTATTATCTTCCATCTTTTCTGTGGTCTGGAAATCAGCCCTCTTGGCCGCCCCGGCTTCCACCCTGGAGGCAGTTGGCAAATGTGAAAATTCCTTACCTCCCCAAACTGTCCCTCTCCCAGTTTCTCCTTCAGCCGCAGTTGGTTGCGCGGGAACTCGCCAACACTGATATCCTTCTTGGTGAGCGAGTCCACGGTGAGGGCCGGCACGGCATACATATTATTGCCTGTCACACCTTGCAGATTCACGATGTCCGTCTCGGCGTAGTGAGGAACGCTGCTCTGGAATCCTTGATGTGGGGTGGACTTGGTCAGATCGGGTTCGGCATAGTCCCCACTGCAGGCTACGGGAAAAATCGAGAGGTTCCAGTACCGTAACCACACAGTCCGGGAAATGATCACGATAAGAGAGGAACATAACCCATGGGTAAAGTGAGATGTCCCCAAACCCTGATCCATGGATAATAAGCTTGGAGCAGCATCACCCTCTACTGTCCTAAATATATAAATACACCCAAATACATAACCAGGTGTCACTGAGCCAGGACCTGGTCCTGCTGTGGGGTAGAGTAAGTCTGCTGGTGGTACGCACCTGAATCCTCGGCACTTTGCGACAGCTCGGGCAGCTTGCGTAGCGGTTTGGTGGGCTGCTGGTAATCCAGATCCAGAGGAAATATCCTCTCGTAGGTGGGATTGGACTGGTGGATTTGGGTCTGGTTACCGTTTCCGATGGTGTAACTGTAAAACGACAGGCGCACCGTGGCATCTTCTTCAAGGATTCGCCGTGGAGACTGAAGAGCGAAAGCAGAAATGTGAATCAGAGCGCGCTGTGAAAAGTAACGATCACGACGGATACTCTTCCCTTCGCCTGAGATACAATGCATCATCTCATGTTTAGAATTCTACATTTTATTCATGCAGTGAATTCTTGAACATCATGTCATGTTAAAAATCGGTACAGTTGCTTTTCTTATTTTGTAAAATCACTTTTTGATTAATTTGTTCATAATTTCATATGTTGTAAAACAAGAAGATAGTCTTTGGGGCCAGAATTATCATTAAAACATGTAACATAAGTGTGATTGTGAAGGTCTGCCTCAGGATTAGAGTAACGTATTGAAAATGTACCTTTTCCAGCCTCTTCTGGATGTACTGCTTCCATAGGATGAGGACAATGATGACCAGAAGCAGTAGTATTATGGCCACCAGACAGCCAATCAGAACGGAGGTACGAGACTCCTCAGTTTTTTCCAGTGGTCGGCTAATAGTGTATGGAAAACTGGTTTCTGCGTAGGATAAAGGAAAAAAACATGAGCTAACGCAGAAACGAATACAGAAGGTTCCAGAAATCAAGGTAAATCTTTTCAGCAAAATCTTTGTAGCGATTGTTGTCTTGGTGAGTGGCCGAAGGGGCAATTAAAAGGACACCACAATTTAAAGTGCCACTAAACTAAAGCTGCGCAGGTGGAAGCGAGAATCGGCCAGTAATTGTAATTTACTTTTAACATAGAGCTACAGTCAGCATTATTTTTACCCTTCAACATCTTCTACATCATGTACAAGGACCCCTGATATGTGATCTATACTTCAATTTATTACACAGTAACATGCCTGGATGATGCTCTTATCTAATGATTCTAAGCAGTCCCACAACATTACAGCCCCCAACATTACAGCCCCCCAACATTTCAGCCCCCACATTACAGCCCCCAACATTACAGCCCCCAACATTACAGCCCCCAACATTACAGCCCCCACATTACAGCCCCCAACATTTTTAATTATTTTAATTGTAAGTAGGGTGTGCTTTTCCTTATAAGCTCATCTTTCCCATAATGCTTTTCTCGGTTTGGTGTGCGGCGCTTCACATTGCTCCAGGTCGGCTTTAGGCTGTGAGAATGTCTAAGCAGTATTTTTTCTAAGCTGTCACCGATTGGTTAATTGAAGCCACGTGAGGACACGTGACAATTTATCACAGGTGAGTTAAATTCACGGTGAAGACATTCTAGTTCTTCCTTTCAAGCGGATTTCAATCGTCATGGCGATGTTTCCTTCTGTATCCATTTTCCTCTCGTTTCTTTTTCTAATAGTGTTTCAGGAGGTAAGGTACATGATGTACAAAATATTGATGGGTGCCAATA
The DNA here is from genome assembly GCA_009364415.1 of Spea multiplicata. NCBI lineage: Eukaryota > Metazoa > Chordata > Amphibia > Anura > Pelobatidae > Spea > Spea multiplicata. Next base: position 6,795 of record VKOC01003243.1, read on the forward strand.
ATACTGATCATAACCATAAGGAGGGGTTGTCTGTTTACACATGCATTGCTCTGAATGATTTGGCTGAAACAAATGTTTTCTGATATACAAAAATAGAGGAGCGAAAAACCTAAAAGGCATAAACATTCAGATTCCGAGTCGCTGCTACAATAATAATGATCAACAAGTACACAAAACAAAATGTATGCCGGGGCATAAATATTGGGAATTCTGTTACACTTTATGACTGTTTATATTGCATCCCACGCCACTACGTCAAAGTACCCCAAGTTCTATCTAATTTTTCACGGCTATATTACTTACCAAGGAGCTGAATTAATGGGACTGTCTGCATTTTAACCCAAATGTTTTCTGATATTTAATGTCCAAAGAACATTCAAGAGATTCAATATAGATAAGTGTAAGGTAATGCACTGTGGTACCAAAAATGAGCTCGCAGCTTACGCTGTAAAGGGGATTGCATTGGGAAAAGGAGAAGGACTTAGTAATAATTGACTTAGCAACAAAGTGCAGTGCCAGTCAGCAGCTGCAAAAGCCAATAATGTATTAGCATAAAGAGGAGTATTAAATCACGAGATGAAAATATAATTTTACCTCTTTATAAAGCGATGGTGAGGCCTCACCTTGAATATGCCGTGCAATTTTGGGCACCAGTTTATAAGAAGGATGTTATAGAGCTGGAGAAAGTGGAGAGGTGGCTACAAAGTTAATTAAATGAACCTAGAATTTTAGTTATGAAGAAAGACTACAAAAACTGAAGTTGTTTTCTGTAGTAAAGAGACGTCTAAGGGGGGATCTGATCACATTGTACAAATACATACAAGGTCAGTATAAACAGCTCTCTAGTGATCTATTCACCAAAAGGTCTCTACAAAAGACACAGGGAAAGGAGATTTCAGCATCAGCAGAGGAAAGGGTTCTTCACAGTAACTAAATCAGAATATGGAATTCTCTGCCTAACGATGATGTTATTATGTAACTCTGTGGATATTTTTAAGAAAGGTCTGGATGCTTTTCTGGATCAGCATAACATAAAGGGCTACAACTGCCATGATGAACTCATATAATATAGTGGATGCATGGAATGGTAACCCAGCAGAGGTGGTTAGTTTCTTTGTTTAAGCATTCAATGAGTTAATCTGAGGTTGATTTTATGTGTTTCTTTGTGCATGCCCTCTGTATCTGTTCTGGCTGGAGGTGTCATCTTCCCAAAGGACCCCTGTGGTGATTCATGGCCTAACAGATAAGGACCCTGAGTTATAGGAATTCCATTCCTATCTTAAGTGGAGGGGTTTCCATCACCTTTACCCCACCACAACTTATTGGCACATCAAAGATGGGACCTAATTCTTGGAAAAGGTGTCATATAATCGGTCATGTGGTCAGAGGGGCGTTTGCTTGCAAAAGTCTGATTTTAGGGACAATGCAGCGACCTCAAAGCAGAACTCCATGATATACTCTGATCGGAACAACATCGTAAGAACCGTCTGGACTTAAGGAGTTCCCACAGGTTGGCTATTGGAGAAACTCGTGAGTGAGGGTCCTGTGTTTTTTGTGTAATCTTTGTATTTTTGTTATTAAAATATTCATAATCTAAGTCTGTCTTTGGGCTCTAGTATCGATATCCACAAACCCGAAGAGAGGATAACGCGTTACCATATTGTTAGTAAGTTCTACTGGATATATATATATATGGTGTGTGCCCAGGAGGGGGGGTGTTGATATATATATATGTTGTTTGCCCGGGGTGGGTTGATATATATATATATGTGTGTGCCCGGGGTGGGTTGATATATATTAATATATTTTGTTTTGCCCGGGGTGGGTTGATAATATATATATATGTTGTTTGCTTCCGGGATGTTGATATATATATATATATGTTTGTATGCCCGGGGTGGGTTGATATATATATATGAGATAAAGGTTCTAATTCGGATTTCTCACGAATCCGGTATCAAAATCGTAAATGGTGGCAGACTACTGGGGCGATACAGGCAGGATTTGGGGGTTAATTTGGTGTAACTTTTGCCTTGTTACGGGGTCAAGTTAGTAAATCCAGAGGCCTGGTGCTATTAACCCCTTCATGCCCACGCCCTCCACACAGTCACGGCTTGGCAAGTAGTCCTGACCGTGACAACAACAACTGCTAAAAGGACAGTCGTATTAGCAAGTTGATTGCCGATATGGAATCAAGAAGGAATTTTCTCCCCTGTTGTAGCATAATTGATAATTGCCCCAAGTAGGGTTTTTTGCCTTCGTTTGGATCAACTTTAGAACTAGGTATGTGTGAAAGGTTGAACTTGATGGACTGAAGTCTTTTTTCAACCTACTACTACACTACTATACTATACTATACTACTTACAGGAAATCGGAAGCGTCTGTGAACTATTTGTCATGAAAATTTGAATGTGTAATGTAAAGCAGTTAGGGCCACAACAAATAATTTACTATTTCTACCGATTTGGGCAAACTGTTAACACGAGCCACAACCAATGAATCTATTGTTAGTGAAAGTGAAGCTCTTTTGGCTTGAAATGCTGATGTTTTTGGAATCGCTCCTGAAGGTAAGGAAATTACTTGCTCATTTATTGCCATATTGAAAGACTACCGTAGCCACCTACCGGTTTTTTGTTCAGTAGTGTTTACAAAAGGAATCTCAGTGGTCCCAGCTTTGACAGTAGTTGGTGGAAGGGTTACAAGTGTGGGCATCGAAATGTCCATGTCTGCGAGAAGAAGCAAATTGTACACGAGACGTGAGTTAGATGTGGCAGCTAAGTCATGGGTAGACATATCGTTCACTACCAGCTAGGAGCCGTTGTACATCAGACCATATGTTACAAGCTGTTAGTTTAAAAAGCTAGGCTAATGCACCCGAGGGCCTGGAGAGGTCAATGAGATAAAGACACATTACCAGGAATGGGGAGGACCAAGACTGGGATTCAAAGAGCGAGTTAGTCTTGGCGCTCAGTGAAGACATTTTTAATTGTTGTATGTTCACCATCTCAGCAAAAGAGCTGGATTTCATATGAGCTAAATTGGCACCTTCCAAGGAGCAACCAAGGGCATTGGGAGAGAGTTTCTTATTGAGATTTCGTTCTACTTGTTGGCTCTAGTCTGCATCATTTATCATTATAAGAACCTGCTGGAGATACTGTACCTGACTGGAAGGAAATCTCGCTGATCATCATCCACATATCGGCGAAGTAGAAGCGACAAAGGATTGCGCTGCCGACCCGCTGTTGAAGGGGTATGATGACAAATCTGGCGCTGGGGTTTTTATCATCAAGAACCGTGACCACCCCGACACGCTCCGGCTCCCAGTCAGACTGCAGCCGGGATTTAAAGAGGCACTCAGCTTTTTGGAAAATCTTCACCCCTTTTGAAAACATGTTGTTGCAGTGAACCTAGGGAACCACAATGACATTGGTGTGAATTTTTTAATAATCTTCTTGTCTTAACTCACTATCCTATTAACAGCCAGCCAATAGGCATTGGGGCCCAGAGAACAGTCAGCCTATCAGCTGCTGGACCCAGAGAACAACCAGCCAATCAGCTGCTGGACACAGAACAACCAAACAACATAGAAGAGAAGCGATGAAAATCATCTCACTGGAGGGCTGAAAGCCTCCTCGTTGGCATTACCAGGATGAGTAGATTGTAAGACTCGAGTCAGAACCTGCAGACCAAGCCCTGCGCAGCTCACATATTCATCTACATCCGTTACCTTCATAGTTGTAAAGTTTCTGGGTCTGTCAAAGTGGAACTCCATCTCCACGTATCCATTGCGTGTGCTGTCATTTTTCCAGCCCACGTAGTCGTAACCTGGCCAGACACGGTATTGATGACTCTGAGCGAAGTCGTCCAGTCCGTGAACACCATCTGTTAGCTGACCCAAGCCACCCGAGAGGTGCCTAAAGTTCAGACAAAAGCATCAACATCCACCCATTCCAGGGGCCAAACAATATCACCGAAACCTTTTATTATTCAGATAAAAAGGGGTTAGGAGAAAACAGGACAGGCATTCCACGCAGAAATGTTACCTGTTTTCCAAATATCCATCATAGGTGGAATCGTTCAGATATGCCACTGGCTGTCCTGGTGACATGTAGGTCTCGCCTTCCGGGATGCTATATGACTTCAGGCCATCTGGAACCATGCAGTGCGCCGGGTCAGTGTCATTATGGAATCGAGTACATTGTTACATAGCAGTAGGTCTAGCCTCACCTATCCAGACACAGCCGTAGAACTCCACTCGCATGCAGACAGTCATCGGAACCTGGGTCACAGGAATTA
>VKOC01003244.1:0-52500 GCA_009364415.1 Spea multiplicata
GCGGCGGCCCCCGCGGGTTCAGTTTGTTTGCTGCCTCCAAGCGCTGTGACGGCTTCCGTGTAACTCTTCTTTTTTCTCCCCGGCAGGATGATCACCGACGTGCAGCTCGCCATTTTCGCCAACATGCTCGGCGTGTCCTTGTTCCTCCTGGTGGTTTTGTACCACTACGTGGCCGTTAATAACCCCAAGAAGCAGGAGTGATGGGCAAGCGCTGTGGACACCGGCGCGGTAAGCGGGGGAGTCGTTCCTCTGGAGCGGGGGTCGGCGTCGGGTTTGGCTGCGGGGTCTCTGTCTCGACCTCGGACCCTCTAGTGTTAGATTCTGGCCCCCTGTCCGCTGGAATAAAACATACTTTTATTATTATTATTATTATTGTATAGTGTGGGGTTTTTTTGTAAATTAGAAACGTTTCTCGTGTTTTCAGTCCGACTCCTTATCATACTGCCTGTGGGGAACGATAGAACGGCTCAGTCTTAATCACCCAGCCAGCCTCTCTGACTAATGAAAGTCTATGGAGGAAGGGACTTCATTAGCATCGCCATAAAGCATCAGCTCAGTGTGGGGTTTGAGCCGGGAAAGTCACCCAAAATATCACATGACTGACAGCGATGGCGGCTCCGTGCCGCACTCGGCTCTGTTACCAACACACCGGGTGAGGGGCCGCTTTCCGAAATAACCCCTACATGTCTGTCTGTTTCTCCCCAGGGGATGTACCGTCACGCCTGATGCGTTACCGTCACGCCTGATGCGTTACCGTCACGCCTGATGCCGAGAGAAGACCCGACTCGTACGTTCCCTCCTCGCTGCCCTCGGCTGTAGATATGTTTCGTGTCATTTCTCTACCAAAATAAATGTTTTTTTTGTTTAAAATGCATTTCTTTTTTGTAACAATATGTAACGGGCCTGTGCCGCAAACGGGCCTGTGCCGCAAACGGGCCTGTGCCGCAAACGGGCCTGTGCCGCAAACGGGCCTGTGCCGCAAACGGGCCTGTGCCGCAAACGGGCCTGTGCCGCAAACGGGCCTGTGCCGCAACACAGCAGCGCAGAGTCTCTTAAGTCTGCCGCAGAATGGCATGGAAAGAATAAACCGCACGCCTTACGGGCATCCTCGACTCGCAGGTTCCACATTGCCTCGGGGTGCAGTGCATGCGCGCTCAGCAATAGCTTAGATCTGGCAGCCGTCGGCAGCTTGGGGTCCTCCGGCGGGCTTCCTCCGCACCGACCCCCCCTGTAGCTAAAAAATAAAACTCGCCGCTCTCCTAGAAAACAGCAAATATATGCAAAGAAGTAGATGTTGAGCCGCATTTTGGTTCCGTCGGCTGTTTGGCCCGGTGGCGCAGCTCGTTTGTGGCGCGGCTCGTTTGTGGCGCGGCTCGTTTGTGGCGCAGCTCGTTTGCGGTGTTTTGTTACAAGCGCGAGATGTGGACTGCTGTGTCTTCTACGCACGCCTGTCCGCCGGGTGGGCTCTACTCCCGCATTGCTTAATGGAACTCTAGAGTTTCTGGGGGCCACATAGAAAGGTGCTGTGTGAGACCCTCCGGAGGGTAAGCAGGGTCTCCGCTGCGTTGAGTGCAGGGGGGGGGGGGGTGGCTGGGGGTGGGCGGCGGGCTCAAACTGGTGTTTTCCTCTGTGATTATCTTCTTGTCCGGAAGGAAACATTTCAGAAATGCAGCAATTGAAGTTAATACAAGACCCGATTCCGGCCGCGCCGTTCTAGATCGCTACGTTTTCTCCTGCTGTAAAGAACTCAAAAACCTTTAATTCAGTCATGGTGGTCTCGGTCTTAGATTCAGGAGCTCGTATGTCTATCCCTCGCGCATGTTTAATACCCCTCACTGTATTACCCTCTACCACCTCTGCAGGGAGGCAGTTAACTACCAACCTCTCTAGAAGCAAAACTTTGTACAATGACATGGAGGATGCGGGCCTCGATCCGGCTGCCTCGCGCACGCTAACCCCCCCCCCCATAACGTTTAAACTCCGCCAAGGGATGCCTAAAACCAGAAAGTCACGGGGACAGCGGGTGTCGCTGCGCGAGCGGAGAAGTCCGTGACGTCCAGTAATGAAGGTTCCCTGGGGATGGAAGCTTCCGGTTGCAGTTATTTCGTGGCAGGCGCGTGTTTACCGATCACCGATCGGGGGTAACCTACGAGGCTCCTCCGGCCCGCATCCTCTCAGTGCCCCATCTTTGGGGCTTTTCTGCGCAGTTCTTCTCGGTTAGAGATTGTATGATGGACCAGCGCTCCGCTACGCTGCGTGTCCAGCCTCCCGACTGCTCTGTGCATTATTATTACGGCACCGGTCCAGCCGGCCCCCGGCCATGAATCCTTCTATTCAGTAAGGGAACGCAAACAGGCCTTAAACATACCCAGCAGTGCTCTCCTCCATTATAAGAACATCCATGTTCTCCTGGTTGTCACCTCCAACGTAACGCAACCGGGCGAGGACACCGTTACTGACCGAGAACCAGCCACCCGTCGGATATAACCCTCCGGCCGACCCACATGGTCTTCTAGAGACTTCTGTCTGCTGAACCGTCTCTCCCTACAAGAGAAAGAGACGTCCAACCGGCCCGTACATCCAAGACCTACACCGGTGAACTATCAGAAACGCCACCGCGAATCTAACCGCGTGGCATCGGCACAAGAAACGCCCCAATGTATAGCATGAGGGCGACCTCGACAGGCCGACAACTCCCGACACTTGGACACAGACCTCGTCGTATTACAAATAAGGGGCATCTTCGATGACATCCGACCGTAAAACCGCGGAATAAAAACGTATCGAGAGATCAATTAAAAAAGAAATTAAAATAAATTGGTTTAGTAAAACTTTGTGTCCGGTGGGGTCGGCGCTTTGTACGGAGCAGGAGTTTTTGTTAATCCCCCCCATCCCCATCCCCATCCCCGATGTGTATTTAAGACCCCCGTCGGGATCCCGAACATTGTCCTTCACTACGAAAGGTCGACCCCGGTGGGCTTCTCGCGCAGGAGCGGACGGGCCGGCGCTGTGTAATTCACACGGATAAGCTGAATAACTTTTATTTCACCGCACAGCTCTTCTTAAATAATCGGCTTCAGACGTGACGACACTGCGACGGCAATAACCAATAACTATTTACAACACATCACAGGAAAATAAACTTTGAAGAATTTTAAAAATCGCCATACAAATATCTTTATACCGATACAGAGTTAAAACCGGAAGGAAGCAGTATCTTAATAAACCCCGCCCCCTCCAAAAAAAATTAAATTAAAAAGGGGGAATATAGTTATTAATTTAAAAAAAGGTAAAAAAAAATGTAGGATTTTTGTGAGATCACAAAAAAAATCTTAAAATAAATAAAAAGTTTAGCTGGTTCGAGGGTAGAAATTTCGGGTCTAATATTCTAGAAATAGCGTTTGTAGAAATACTGCTTAGGCTTGGAATAGAAGAATATAAACCTACAAACAACGGGAATCATTGGGTAATAATAATAATGTGCGTTAATCAACACCGTTTGGGGAAAAAAGGCATCGTTTTGTGTCATTAGCTCCAAAAAAGTCGAGAAAACGTAGTGCAAACCAGGATACGAGACAAAGTGCAAATATTATAACTCTCCACTATCACACAGACACGCACAGGAGACGCGCTCCGTCCACGAGGGGCCGCTCTGTCCACGAGGGGCCGCTCCGTCCACGAGGGGCCCCCCCCCCAAAAAAGCCCCCCTGGTTTTAGTAAATTACAGCACCTCTGAGGGCCGGGGGGGGGTGGGGCGTCGTCCGGGCCCAGCCTTCACTCGGCCTCGGAGCAGACGGAGAGGACACTCTGATACGGAGAGAGCTGAGTGGCTTCTGGTGAGACCAACGCGAAACTCTGAAACGTAGAACATGCTAAATGAGCTCAGGGGGGGCGTCAGGACAGCGCAGGTTTCACCCGAGTCAACAACGCCGCGCGGGAAGCAATACTCGGATTTACTAAAGGGAGAGATGACAGAAGAGGCGAGTTTTGCCTCCTTGACTTCGCTGTCAAAGATCCAGACCCAGCGAGCTTCTGCTGCCCCTATATAATGTATATAATGTATAGTTACATCAGCGAGGCTGTTTCCACGGTTCCCTCAACTATTGATGTATGCATTATACAGGGCCATCTCGGCCCTTTACACCAAAGACACTTGGCTAGAGTTGGCCCTCCGTAATGAATGCAGAAGTGAGAGCGCTAAACCCACAGCTCTTCTGTCAACTCTCTCTCTAGTGAATGCACCTCGTTATAAGGAACGTATGGAGCCTTCCGCAGAAAGTCGTTTCAGGGGATTACAGGGTAAATTTTCTTCGCACAACTCGGATTTCGTTCCCAAATCATGTAATGCACAGCACTACACGCGGTGTCTTCTCCGGGGCTTCTGGGCAAACTCAATGACCCCCGGTCTGAGCCCAGGCAGCAGAGGGTAAAAGTGAACCGCAGGACTGGCATAAAGCCATCGTGAAACGGAGACCGGAGCCAGCAAGGGCCGGACTACGGCTTCTATCTGCCGCCAGTCTAACTCCCCTCTCTCTCTATATTCAGATCGTAACCCTGATCAACCCCCTCCCCCCCGCCCAGTAAATTGTGTTGCTGTGCCGTTCGGTTACCTGGTCGGTAATCTCTTTGGTCGGCTCACAGATAAACAGCGACTCTTCAGCCTTGGACCTGAGCATCGGCACGGAGCAAACGGTCAGGCTGGAGGCAACCGCGGCCAAATCTGAAGAAAAAAAAAAGAAACAGATGAGAACCAAGAAACGTAAAGATGACCGTAAAATACAGCTGCTGAGGAAGGGTGATGATTACGTGCCTTTCGATGACATCACCTACCACCTCCGTGAATTAACCCTCCCTTACATCACATTAGGGCGTTTGTAAAGTCAGGAGGCCAGTTGCCCCACCTGCGAGCCCACGCTGCTTTACGATGGGGTCCGCGCTGTATTTCCACACTCGGAGGAGGGGGGACTCGCACTCCTTTGGGGTATGCAGAAGGCTCTGGGGGTGGAGGACGCTGCTCCTCCGTACCGGGATCCTGCTGGGCCGGAGGCCAAGGTTTTCCAAAGACCTGGGAAGAGGAGCGCGTGAAGAGATTTAATTCGTAACCTTGTGTAGAATGCGCCGAGAACTTTAGTTCCATAAAATAAGCTTATGCATCGGCCAGAGAAAAGTAATAATAACAGTAATATTTCTAGACTCTGGAGATTATATATGAGGTGGACCCTAGGGACCGTTCACAGTGAGCACGTCATGGCCTAGGACACGCCATACAGAAGGGAAAGAACGTTACCTGGAAAAGCCTGGTTCAACGCGGCCGTTTCCCCTTTTCTGTGAGGTCTACGAGTAAATAATTGTTACTTGTGAGTAAAATCCATCGCAGCAGAGCTTCAGGAGAGAATCGGCTGAGCCCGTAAGAGCCGCGCGCGGTGGAAGAGGATCCTGACCTGTAACAGAGCCGCTCCGTGCTCCGCGGTGATCTGCGGTGCTCTCGGGTCTCCTTCGCGGACGTTGTTCAGTTCTGAAGAAGACTTGCTAGCTGGGGACGACCTGCTGAGGCCGCTTCCTACATGACGCGCATAACAGAGAACATTATCACTGCCCCCCCGCACACACATACTGCCCCTCCGAGGGGCACCCTTTACCCCAATGATTGGCTAACTGGTATATGGGTGAGAAGAACACAAAGAATTATCTGAATGATCCATCATAGACCCGTACAGCGTTACGGCCATGCTGCTCTCATCACCTGAGAACCACGAGCATCGAGTCATCGGGATCGGAGTCTTAACCCCTTAATGACAAAGGCCGTACATGTACGGGCTCAAAATGTATTGTTTTCAATGGGTTTAGGGACCGCCCACTGTCCTTAAGGGGTTAAAATCTCCAAGATTCTGAGGACCATGCGGATTTCAATCTTATGGACACCGACGGCAAGAGACGATCCTTACTGGACTGTCACGCGACATAAAGCGCTCTCTGCCATCACTGGCAAAGAATAGCGGTCAACCTCAGCTGTTTAATACGAGACATTCTTACGCCTGGGGCCCATTGTCTCTTAATGGTTTTCTTTAAAGAAGACTCATGGTTTGCCGGGCTGCACGAGCAGGTAGGACGGGGAAACAACGTGCCGGTAACGAGAGGAATCCGACAAAAAATATATCTTCAAAGAAAATAAAAAACCACCACCAACCTTTGTTAGATCAAAAAAGAGAGATTTCACCTCTGGAGTCTGGGAGCGCTTGCAGAGAAGGCAAGACCTCGAGAGGTTGGCGGGTGGTCGGGAGGAACACAAACCTGTCATGCTGAGGGTGATGGGCCCGGAGCGCGACGGCCTCGGATGAGCGGACGCCGCCGCGGACGGGGAGGGCTGGAGGTTCTGGACGCTGCACCGGTGACGGCTTCTGGTCGGGCTGTGGACCGCGGCACGAAGTAACGACTGGTGATGCTGACGCCTCTTCTCCTGGGCTCGCGTTTCTAGGAAAACCAACGGGCAACGTAAGCGCGTGCGCGGGGCTCCTATGCTTTCAAACGAAGCCTGGAGAGACATGCTAACTGCACCCAACGTTATAGTCGTAGTCCCCAAACAACAAGGAGCACAGAGCGCCCAAGTCTGAGTGGCCGCTCGGAGAAGACATGCGTTACGTCTCGCCTCGGAGCCACCGGTAAGAGAATAACGCAAGGCTCTGGAAACCACCATTCATGCTGCATAGAGGAGGCTGTGGCAGCTGGACATCTCCTAATACCCCTGGGCCACGGCGGAGCAACGGGTCCAACAGTCAACATTACAACGTAAGGATTGAGTTCCACTTAAAGAGTGGAGTTCCGTATATTACCCGCCGAATGCCTAGAACAGGAAAGGGTTAAACAAGTACATTTCACAGAAGGGAACTGGAAGTTGCCCGTTCTACATTTGTAGGTGGAGAAGAAACCCGGATTCCTATGGCACTTCCGAGGGACCGGTTATTGTATATTTATATACATTATTCATTGTATTTATTGGCGGGGGAGGAGTAAGGAGGCACGGGTCATCGGATCGGAGGTTTGACCCGCAGGAACCCCAGCGAGGAGACCGGCTCCACGTACCGATCCCTACCTGCCGGTCCTCGGATCTGACGGAACATACATTTTATTTAAATGCCTTTACAGAAAAATGAAGGAAATAAAGAGAAGACGCCACGCGCATGGAGAAGTCCTTTTATTTTCACAACAAACCGGAGCACTGGGCGGACAGACGGACAACGCGGCGCCGTCGGCATGAAACCGGCCACTCACGGAAAGGGGGCAAAGGTAACCAAATAAAGCGAGCCGGCAGCGACCGTCACAACCTCCCGACGTATAAAGAGGTGAATGGCTGCATTAGACAGGCTCATTTGCATATGGTACAGCGTGGTGATGTCATGAATAAAGGTCATAACCAGGCAGCGGATATTTTTCATGGGTTACCGCGCAGAACAACAAATCACCCAAAATATTCTATTGTTTTGGATTTTAAGGCAATTATAATTTTTAGCCAATAACGATGTCAGGCGGCTGCTTACCAGCTATTTGTACGTTTCTAGCTCCGTTACCCAGTGGTTACCCGCCCCGGGCAGCACGTCCGCGGCGGCCCCTCTGCCCCAAAACATGCAGCCAATCAGCATCCAGGCTCCCAGTAAGGGAGATCGCTGATCTTCCCAACCGCTAACACTATGGCGGCCCGTGCTGAGTTGTTACAGCCGCCGGATATCACGTCCATCGGCAGTAAAGATGGCAGCGCAGAGGGGAGCCTGGCGGTGCTGCCCGGGATTAGGCGTAGGGGAGAGCCGAAGACCGGTCCACCGTGTCACCCTATCTCCAATCGACCAGAACTTTCAAGGTCACAACTCCCAGGACTCTCAGCTAGTCTACCAGCCTCTACTTTCAGCGGGTTTAGAAAGCGAGAGGTCACAGCAAGCTCTCGCTGCCACGGTGGCAATACCGACAGTGACCAGCAGGTGGCTCTGCCAGGCAGCAAAAAGGCGCATGCACTTCCTGCTAGAGTGCTGCTGGGAGTTGTGACTGCCCCACGGTTATACAGACACAGGTAAGGACTGCCCCCCGGCAGGTAAAAGCGGAGGAAACCGCATCGCAAACACACGCGAAATATCAGCTTCAAACACAGCGATGTGACACGTGAAACACGCACACGTTTACGACACACGCACACGTTTACGACACACGTTTACGACACACGCACACGGGCCGCGAGCAGCGATCGGCACAAACCGGCCATCGGACCTTGGAACACATCACACTGTCCACACAACAAAATATTAAAAGGAGGCACTCACACTCAGGTAGTATTTTGAGGAGGTTTTCCATCACTCGGAGGAGACACGCACTCAGGTCACATTATAGGAACTGTTTACATAAAGAAGAGCACACTCAGGCATGCACTCACACACACACACACTCAGGTAACATTGAAAGGACTCTGCTTGCGTAACACAGAACGCATTCAGGAAGTAAGCACACAACAGTACTATAACAAGCAGTGAGTTAACAGAGAGTGCACTCAGAGTAGGCACGGACACTCCAGCAGCATTATAAGGAGTGAGCTTCCATTAAGCCTTGAAACTCCTCTTGCATATTTGCAGTAAACAGAATAAAGTCTGGAAACCTCTCCAGAACACGGAAATAATAATATTAATAATAATAATAGTAATAATAATAATTATAATAACAACAACAACAACAACAACAGGCACTTTACAAGGTTTCCAATAAATTAAAAATATACATTCAAGTTCATCAGGAAATTAAATAAGGAGAGGTAGAAAATAAAGCGGCCGCTGACCCCTCGTACCGGGACCGGCGCTCTCTCCACAGACCGGTCAACCGATACTCAAGACTCGTAACGTTTCGGAAGAGACCCCCAAATGAATGAACATGTGACCCGTTACTGGGGGGCGTCCCTTCCCCGACGCAGAGGCGTCTGCCCCCAGCCTATTGCACGGAGACAAAGTATCAGCAGCTCAAGCGGTCTCCGCCGAGTCCCGGCATCGCTCCGCGGTAACGTTTCCACCCCGGCCGTCGGACGAGATGATTCGCCAGTCCAGGAGAAGAATGCTGCAGCTTCCGCACCGCCGCGGCGTCTTTGGGTTCTGTAGGTGCCCCCTGCTTTCAATTGCCTTTTCCAGTTTGAAGATTCGGGAGAGTCAGCGCGTGTGCTCAGACTGGGGCCATGGTGTAGAAAGGCTGACCCAGATTTGAGGAATGTATCGCTTACAGATACATGGGTTTTCTGAAATATCGTAATCAGCATTTTTCCGCTGGTGGGGGAAGACATTTTTCTGCGCGCGCTTCACTTCCTGCTGTGTCTCTGAGCTGCATCAGCCAAAAAAAAGAAAATGTTTGCCCCAGCTTGCCGAAAACGAAAGCTCTCCATCGTCAGACGTTGCAGTCCGCCGACGTACAGAAACCTCCACGCATAATACAGCTGTGAAATCCCGCCGTACTTTAGCTTCACTCAGCGGGTAACCAGCGAACGCATCACTCCTATGATGTCACGTTAACACAACGTTGGGAATGAATTGAAAATGGAAGCGAATCCCCCTTTTAAATCTAAACAGGATCAAACACGTCACAAAACTCATGCCGGCACGGATCATTAGGCCTTGGGGGGGGGTACTGGTTACTATGGAAATCCTCGCTTTCTTGGGATAAAGGGCCTCCTCAGAACGGCTTTCGCCCACAGCAATGCCAGATTAAGCCAATGGGTGAGAAGATGGGGTTCCAGCACTGCCGGGCGCGTGGCTTACCTCTCACTGGACCCAGAACCCTGTGGCTGGCTTTGGGTGGGCTCTGGCCGCTGCCACTACAGAGAAAGGTGAAGCTGGGCGAGGGTCTGGCCTGGGGGGAGCTCTGCAGGCTGCTGCCGCTGGTGGTGGTGCCAGTGCTGAAGCTTCTGGCTCTCATCAGACTGTTCTCGGATAACGAACTCGATGCCAAGCTAAGACGAGAGAGAGAGAAGAAAGTGAGACGACCGCGGGGCACCACAAGGCTGAAAATGAAATCAAACATATTCCACGGAACTCCGAGGAGTTTACTCATTCCTTACGAGGGGCGGTTTACTGCCCCCCGACGGGGCTTTGGAAAAGGAACGCGTATTCACGTACCCTGCGAGTAACCATTACCCTCTGTACGTCCTTTAAAATAAAATAACGCAATAACCTGGAAGAGAAGCTGCAGCCCTGTCGCTTGGAGCCGATTCACTGAAAGGGTTAGCACTAACACGGCAACGCAAGCGATACAACCTATTACCAGAATTTGTTGTCTGGTAATTGAATATCGTGGTTGATTTTTCCGTTTTACTTTTCCATTCTTTGTATGTCTTAACCTCGGTCTGCAATGCCACGTAATTCATACTTATTAAATCCTGAGCTTTTGTACTTTTACTATTAAAAAATAAATAAATAAATAAATAATAATAATAATAAAAAAATCCCATAATATTTATATTAAAAAAATACTACTAAAATAAAAAAGAAAAGAAGAAAAGAGAAAAAAAAAAAAAAAGACGTCCTTCGAGCCGGAATCGAACCAGCGACCTAAGGATAGCTGCGTCACACCTACAGTCCTCCGCTCTACCAGCTGAGCTATCGAAGGCTTATGATTAACCCCTTCATAAGACGGAGCCTCACTCTGCCCGTCACACTCCACGTACACAACGAGGCAGGCGGGATATTTTACCAGAAGCCCCCGGCCATCACACGTGAGAGATGACTTAACGGGGAGGAAGAATACTGCAGATCCGGAGAACAGGACTATCACATTTCTCTTACTGGGGGGGGGGGTTCGTGGGGCTTATTCACTAAAGGCAGAGTTGTGTTGTTTACTCTAACGTCATCGTTCATTACGAAGGGCCAGCAACGGCGGGTTTCTCCTCCAAGAAGCATAATGTATAGTTCAGCGGGCCGATACAGCCCACTGATTTAACTTTACATCACACAGGGCCATCCAAGCCCTTCCTAGTGTAAAGTCAGGGGGCCGGGGGGCCGATACAGGATTTTTTATATTTGGGGCCCGGGTCACGTCACGCAGGGAAGTCTTACTTGCAGGCCTTGGGTGGGGTTCTGGGGCCCTTTTTCTTGGACGGGCCACCGACGGTACCCTTGGTGTTGCGCACGTGCTTCAGCATCCAGGCCCGGAGGTTGGACAGGTTGTTGTGTTCAGACATAACGAGCCGGGGCCACGGATTACATTCCGCCATATCCAGAGCCGCGATGGCCACAGCTCTGCCCACCTGGCAGAGAAGAAACCGTGAAAATGATACGGGACGAGACACCGGCAGCTTCACCGGTGCTTTGACCAGCAACTTCACAGTCCGACTACCCATCCGTTCAGAGAAGCTTACAATCTATCCGCCCAGGTACCCTCCCTTATCTTCAATATCTCCTGGCCACTGACTTCTCCACTTGGAGACTTGGCTTGTGGATCAGTTTCGTGCCGATAGAATATTAAGCTTGAGGGGGCTACCTGCTCGAAGATATCCGTGGTGTACTTGGGTGGGAATGCTGGAGGAGGCGGTGGGCTTGCGCGGCCGTTGTCATGACACGCCACAGGGATGGTGTTAACGCAGCGGCCGGTGTTGTAGTTGCACTCCAGTGTGTAGCTAAAAAAAATAAGAAAACAACCCAGGTGACAACTTAACACAACAGTAGGTGATGCATTATTAAAGCTGCTGTTCCACTTACTATGGTGAATTTGCCACTTTTATAACCATCATTCCTTCAGTTACCGAATGAAAGAATATTCATTCATTCATTCAGCCTGAATTTTTCAGCAGATGTTTAGTTGTCATGCAACACGAAAGGGGACACTGATAAAACACAAGTATAAAACAAATATTTATTATTTACCTCCGGATTATCCCCGTGGCTTTGTGTACGGCCACGCGGCCGCTTCCCTCCTTAGACTGCCCGTCTTTCTTGTCCTTGGTGTACATGTTCTTCTCGGAGAAGTTGCACCCCATGAAGTCGAAGTGCGCCGAGTTGAGAGAGATGAGCTTGGGATAGAGCAGGTTCTCCACCTGGCAGAGGGGAAACGTCACATTCTTACAGCTCTCATCCCAATCGGGAAACAAATAAGAACTCGAAGGAGGAGAACTTCGTATTTACAATATGAGAAAACAACAGAGATTCCTAAACATCACAACTCGAAACATAGACACTAATGTCCTAATCACATATCCCCTCACTCCAAGACCAACGGCAAAAGTCGCCCCAACCGACTGGGTTATACCATTCGATCTGCCCCGACCAGGCCCGTGAGAAGCACTTTCTGTGTGCATGTGGTATGTGGCCGCCATCTTTGTATGGTCCTGGAGCTATTCCTCCCTGTCCAGTGTGGCCTTACGAGACACACATGGTATGTGGCCGCCATTTTTGTATGGTCTTGGAGCTTATCCTGTCCAATGTGGCCTTACGAGACACAAAGATGGCATGCATGGCCAGGAACTCGCTGACGAAACCTCAGCATATCTTGCACAGCCCCATCGGACTATTTCTGACTTCATGCAGAACAATGGATTCCAAAGCAGAAGATTCCATCCCAGTTACTTCCCAGCTGACTCCACACCTGCAGGCTTCCTGAATCCAGTAGGGTGAGTGCGCCTTGATCACTGGCCTAATGGTTCTTAACCGTGTTCCTCGGGCTTGGCGGAGTTATCTGATACACTAATTACCCAAAAACATGACCTTCATGGCATGGACAAAGCCACAGGTTTCTTTGGAAGCAGCTGGTCTAATTTTGGTGAGAATATGTCATTTATGACGTGTAAAAATAGTTATTTATTATAAATACACACACAGATACTATAATAAAGCAGAAATCAGTAATATGGCAATGAGGACATTACTCACCTGGTCATTTTCATCTGAGAAAAAGTTGCCATACATAAAGCAGCCCCTCTTGGACGCGTGGCCGTGGAGGTCCACGTAGAAGGCGACGCCGCTCTCCTCAGGAGGAATAGACGGGGCCGGGTCTGAGAGGAGTAAACTCTCTCCCTGCCCAGCCAGTGGCTCCAACAACCACGCTTTCTCCTCCCCGGCAAAGTCCCCACAGCCAGACAGGATTTGCGGTGAGGCCTCCTGGGATTGCCCCTGAGTAAAGGAGATGTAGGGACCTTCCCTGTCCATGATGTTGAGAAGGTTCTTCGCCTTCTCGATTTCCGACAACGTGTCTTCACGGGGCATCAGGCAGTCCGGTAAGGAATGATTGGAGGTCTTCGGCTGGAGAGCGACACCGGAGGGCAGAAGCGACCCCGAGGTCCTCCAGTCAGGGCCATTTGGCTGGACGCGGTTATGAACGTGGTGGTAGAGGAGGACGGATTTGGCCCCGTAAACCGACGGGTGAAGCGCAAAATCTGGGTTGAGATACTGGCGGTTCAGGTTTACACCTCTGCTATCTGTTCTGTAACAGGAAGAGCGAGAGTCACGGCCGGTCTGTTTGGTCACGTCGGGCTATGATTAGCGGTCAAAAATATCTAAAAATAAAAGGTCACTCCACTCAGATTTAAGTAAAGAAGCTTTTGCCTGGACTCCAATGTATTTCATGGATTATTTTGCAATTGGAATTGGAAAATGAGACCTCCGTGTTCCTCCTCTGACTGCCTCTACTCAAACAAGTAAACCCGATGTTTAGCAAGCACACTGAGATTTTATGTTTTTTTTTTATTGGGGGGGGCGGACTAGAGTTATGCTTACTGCTTGGTGGAAGATGAGTTTATAGTTACGCTACTATTTAACAGCCAAAAGAAATGTATTAAACACAATGTGTTCTCGCTTTCTTATCTGAGCCCAATAGAACGACTCAGTCTTAATCGACCAGTCAGACTCAGTCTAATGAAAGTCTATGGAGGAACGGACTTCATTAGCATTGCCATAAAGCATCAGCTCAGTGTGGTGTTTGAACTGGGAAAGTCACCCAAAATATCACATGACTGACAGCGACGGCGGCTCCAGGTCTGCAGATAAAGGGAGTTTATTGGAACAAAGTCAGACGGAATAGCAACGAAGGAGACTTGGGTTTTACGTCACGTTAAGCAGCACTGGGCTTAATGGTCAAAGGCGATATGAAACTACCCACGCCTGGGCACTTACCTGTAATGCCCCTTCATCACGCCATCAGGGTTTAGCATAGGGATGAGTTTGAAGACAAACATGCGTCTTAGCATGATAGCCCGAGGGTCGTCCTGCCGCAAAATCAACTCCAGGAAGCCATTAAACACAAAGCTGGACGGCGTCTCCCCCGGGTGAACGCGGCTGCTCAGGAAGAAGACCTGGAAAGCAAACCGTGTCAGAAAGGGACCCCCGAGTTAATAAGAAGTCCACCAGGTTCAGCACCCCCTCACAAGATGAGAAAATGTGTTCTGTGCCATAAAGCAAGACACAGCCCTGCCGGGCGTCAGCCCGCACAGTCCCCAGAGGACTCACCCTTTTCCCAGCAAAGCGGTACGGCCGCGGAGTGGATTTATCGGGGAAGAGCTTGTCCAGTCGGGGCTCCCGCTCCTCCATCATCCCGTGGCAGGACGTGACGGTGAGGAGATCCACGCGGAGGCCGTCCAGGGAGTGGCACAGCAGCTCTCGGTGGTAATAGACGGAGTCTGGGCGGCTGCGTGACACGCGGAAGACATCGACGGTAAAGACTACAAACCTCATGGAAACAAATCTGACCGCAGAACCTTAATCCACCTCAGCAGATGGATGTCTATCCCATCCATGTTTATATCCCCTCACTGTATTACCCTCTACCACCTCTGCCGGGCGGCTGTTGCTCTGATCTACCACCCTCTCGGTAAAATAGAACTTCATTACATCTAAGTCTTAGATTGTCTTAATCGATGAATTAGAGCGAGTGCTGCCCCAAGTAACGAGCTCGGATATTTAAAATAAGAACAATACGTTCAACTTTGCAGATTGAGATAAAAGAGTGAAAAACGAAGACATTTTCCGTCCCGATGCCCGGCGTCGGCGAGAGAGGCGCGCTCCGTGGAGCCGGCGGGATGAACGGTACCTGCCGGGAGTCATGTGTCTGCAGTCGGAGAAGCGATCGTCAAGCCCGGCCAGCATCTCCTGACTCTCCTCGTACGAAAAGGGAAAGCAGAACGCAAAGTACGTGGTGGCGCCGCGGCAGTCCGGGAACCGGTGAACAAAGGACAGCACAAACTGGTTGTCCACCATCTAAAAAGGAGATCAAAACAGGAAATGACGGATATAGAATAGAAAGGGTTAAGGTCAGATGGCGCTGCACCGAATACAGTAATACCCCCCTCCCCCGTACCTGGAACACGGGGCGCTCTCGGACGCGCTCCCACCGGGACTTAATGGGGACGGTGCGGACGAAGGGCGCCATTCCCTGGGAGTAAAGCTTGCTCTGCTTGTTCATGTTCATGACGTTGAGTTTAATGAGTTTCCCAGGGGCCCCGCCGCGCACGCTGAAATAAAACCAGGATCTGAAAAAAAACAGAGAAATAACAATAATGATAAGTTTCGGTGGAAGATTTAAAAAAAAAAATGGATCTTGTTAGACGCTCCCTGGGACCGGACCCGGAACGGGTAACATTTAGAGAGGCTTAGACCCCCAAAACATGTTAATTACGCTTATATTCCCATTTCCTTCTCACTTCAAACATCAGAATTATTTGGGTTTGTTTATTAAAACATCATATATAAGAATGAACCGCAGCTCCGAGAGCCGGGGGGCCCTGCGCACGCCGGTTACACGGACGGGTGGGTGGGCTTTGCTTTACCGGTTGCCGTTTTCATACTCCGTCTCGGCGCAGTCAGGTTTGGTCCACACATTGAACTCGTAGTCGGCGGCCGGGGAGCCCCAATGTCCCGGATTGGTTCCCGCGGCGGTACCGGAAGCGTCAGCATCGCCCTCGGACCTCTCGGTCTTCTCCACCCGGGCCAGATTCCCCGAGTCAAACTTGGAGCTGAAGATCAGCCCCCCGCACCGGACCTCCATCACTGATCCTCCGCAGGGGCAATTCTCATCCCGGAGCTCTGCGGGACACAAAGGGGGAATGGGGCCAATACGTGAGGTAGTGTGCCGCACCGTCCATACACAGCGACTCCTCGCATACACCCCCACACACACTCGCATACACCCTCCCACACACACACTCGCATACACCCGCCCACTATCGCAACACCCCCCATCACACACTCGCAACTCCCCCACTCGCATAGCACCCCCCACACACACTCGATACACCCTTCCACACTCGCATACACCCCCACACACACTCGCATACACCCTCCCCCCCCACAAAATACAATGCAGAGACCCGGAGATCACTAAATGCTGAACCCCAAAACGAAAATATTGTTTGTTTTTCACTTTTACCCGTTTAGGTTAATAATATAATATTTTCAGGCAGCTGCATATCAGCCGTTTGTATGATTCTCGCTCTGTTATCTGACCCCCCATCTACTAAACACCCCGACTCCTTATACTGCCTGCTGGGAACAATAGAATGGCTCAGTCTCAGTGACCTATCTAAAGTCTCTGACTAATGAAACTTTGGGGAACAGACCTCATTAGCATTGCCATAAAGCATCAGCTCAGTGTGGTGTAAACTAGTGTTGCCATGGCAACTGCACAAAGTTTTTATCAAAAATCATCTATGCAGGGGGCCGGCCCGCTGATTTATCTATACATCATACAGGGGGAGATGGAGAGATTGGTGGGGGTTTGAAACATGAGAGAGGGGGGGCACAGGAGAGAGAGAAGAACAGAGAGGGGACGACAGAGAGAGAGGGGGGGACAAGAGAAGAGAGGGGGACGAGAGAGTAGGGGGGCAGAGAGAGAGGGGGGAGGACAGAAAGAGAAAAGAGGGGGGCAGAGAGAGAGCGGGGGACACAAGAGAGAGAAGAGGGGGGGCAGAAGAGAAGAGAGAGAGGGAGGAGAGGGGGGGAGGACAGAAAGAGAAAGAGGGGGGGCAGAGAGAGAGAGGGGGGGAACAGAGAGAGAGAGGGGGGGGACAGGAGAGAGAGAGAGAGAGGGGGGACAGGAAGAAGAGGAGAGAAGGGGGGACAAAGGACAGACAGAGAAAGAGGGGGGGACACAGAGAGAGAGAGAGGGGGGGCACAAGGCATACGACACACAGGGTTATATCACCTCCATATACAAGAATACATAGCGGATGCAGACAGGCGGTATACTATGAAATGACGACATACAGAGCCGTACCCCGAGCTGCCCCCCGGCCGTACCCCGAGCAGCCCCCCCGGCCGTACCCCGAGCTGCACCTGCCCGGGTCTCTCCCTCACAGCTGATCGCAGTAACCCAAACAAACTGCCCGAAGCTCCGCTCCTTCCAGGAGACAATACCCCGCGCTCTAATTGGCCGCAGACCAGACCCCAAAGCAAACTGAACGCTAATTGCGCAGCAAAAGGAACAGCGCGGTTCAAGCCTCGGTGTGAGGAAGAGGTGCGGGTTACTATAGAGACGGCCAACAAGTAGTGCGGGCGGCTTAATGTGCGTCACACGGCTGATGTAAGTTAAAAGCGTCCGGCAGCGACCCGTCTCCCTACTCCGGTTTCTCACGATAACTCCCGCTCTCATGGAACCTGAAATTCCAATTCCCGGTAATGGCAGCGCAGAGCAGGCGGGTCACGTGATGACGATGAATGAGTTCCTCAATTGGCGTGTGTGGTGCGTAGTCCCTTCGATAGCTCAGCTGGTAGAGCGGAGGACTGTAGGTAATTCCCAGACATCCTTAGGTCGCTGGTTCGATTCCGGCTCGAAGGACTTCTTTTTTTTTTAATTATAATTATTTCTTAATAATTAATTATATATAGGATTACAGGCTGGATAGTAAAAAGTTGGATTGAAAAGCTCTCCCTGCAGTAAACCCATGCGGGTTGCTGGTGTTTGCAGCTGGTTAATGGTTCATAGACTTGTTTCCCTGGAATACCTAAAAATTCCCAGATATTCCGACCCAGATGATAGAAAAAGGAAGTTAGAGTTGGCTGGAGACCCATGGTGGCATATCTGGCCGTGGGTATTTTAATTATATTAGAAAGGGGTTGAAAAAAAAAGGACCATAATAATCATAAAAAAAAAAAATACTTTATGTATAATGGGACAAGATTTTGTAAAAATAAAAAATAAAAGAAACTAACAAAAAAAATGGAGGATGCGGGCATCGATCCCGCTACCTCTCGCATGCTAAGCGAGCGCTCTACCATTTGAGCTAATCCCCCGGACATGCTCCATTGACCCGAACAGTACCACCAGTGATGGCTTAAGGCGCTGTAATGAGATCCATTCATAAACGCTTGGTGTACGGATGCAGATCACAATTAGCAGATTCCTGGACACCAGATGATTTCTGTTTAATCATTTCTTAGACAAGACAAGAAAAATATTAAACCAAACAGTTCCGTTCTAATTATAATAACGGATACTTATTAATACCAATTCATTTTGAACAATAGGAGGGCTTTATGCTAATACTCGTCTTTAAAAAATTATCTTGAGAAAGAGAAGGTTTTTGACCTGGGATATTATACTTAAGCTCTCTCGCTTTCGTGTTGTCATGGTTACCCACATTTTCAGGTGATGGATTTAGATAGTAACACAGCGCAGGCCTTTGATGGCTTATCTCGGGGCTGAGGGGTTTAGTAGGCCTATAAACACCGGCACATAGGTGGCTAGTTATTCTCAGCGCTTAGGAGTTCGGTCCTATATGTTCCTTGACTTAACCCCTTAAGCACATTTCATGTTATTTTTAAAAGGACAGTTAGAGTTTTCTCCAGGTCGAAACCTGAATCCTTATTTTCTTAAAGTACAGGCATAGAGTGGGTACATCTGCTTTTTGTTGGGGCTTGCGGGTTGGTAGCAGAGTCCCCTAAACTCTCACTGAACTCAATAAACGGCTCAATATCTGAGGCCGTAGGGGTATCTGAACTGGATGCCAGAACGCTATACTTATGGGGCATTTTGAACACAGAATTATTGTTATTTTTAATTTTTGTATTATTATTTTTTATTGCTCCCAACCTAACACTAACCCATTTATCCCACCGAGGTCCCCCTCCACTAATAAAAATTTTTTAAAAAAAAAATAACATTCCCACAAAAAAGGGCAAACATATCAGAGCAATGTACTTATCAGAGCAATCCAAACAATAGCACATGGCTGCAAGGGTTAAATTAAAAGCACTTAAACAAAAAAAAAGAAAGCTTTGGAAAGAGGAAAACAAAAATAGGAGAAATAAAAGTTTAAACAAAAAAAAAATAGCACAATCAAAAGGACACCGATCACAGTTAATTATTGTGATCAGCAAGGGATGGCAAGGTTTCATTTTAATAAATTGTATTTCTCGAACATTGTGAAATTCTGGAACACCAGTGCTTCACCTCTCGCTTAACCACATGACGCGATAACTTGTCATAAGATAGCGATCTACGCTGTGCTTATGATGCGTTAACTCAAAGGTGCAAAAGAGTTAACATTTCAAGCCAGCAAAATATTCGGCTGACTTCATAAGTAAAGTTACTTCTGGTGGTTTAAAGGAACGCCAGCAGAGATAAGAGCGAGAGCCATGAGGAGCAGGGAGGTGACGTCACATTTCCAGAAGAATCAAGATGTTCGGGCGAGGATGGTTTCAAGTCATCAACCTCTGGGATATGTGGCCAGCACGTTTCCTCTGCTACCTCTTCTACTGGGCAGCCATTTCTATTGTAAAAATAAAGCAAAACAACTTCATTTTAAAGCTTCCACATGGCACTGAAGTGACCTGGAATACAGAATTTAGATCTCCTCCTATGTCTATTATGGCCCGGGGACATAAAAAAAACACTCATCAGCTGAGGGTCACATGACGTTCAAGGCGGACTTCTTCAAATAGTTTCCAAGGTTGCCAGAAAATCTGTGAACATTCAGTTCTAATGATAATAACGAAAACCTATTAAGCAAATTATTTTAATCAATAGGAGGGCTTAATGCTAATGCACGTTATATTAAGAGAAAGAGAGGGTCTTTGGCCGAGAAATTATCCATAAGTTCTCTCTCTCTCTCGCTTTCGTGTTGCCATGGTTACCCACATTATTCAGGTGTGATCTGTGTAAGAGCGGTTTTAGTTTAGGCAGCATCAGATTGCAACCCTTCGATAGCTCAGCTGGTAGAGCGGAGGACTGTAGGTGATTCTCAGACATCCTTAGGTCGCTGGTTCAATTCCGGCTCGAAAGGACATCTTTTTTTTAATTATAATTATCACCCTATTTTTTTGCTCGATTATAAGACGACCCCCCAAAATCTGAATATTAATTTAGAAAAAGAAAAGCCTGAATATAAGACGGCCCTATAGGAAAAAAGTTCTACCAGTAAATGTAAATTCATGGAAACTATGTGAGCTATTTTTTTTTTAATAAAAGCTATGATGAGAATATTTTTTTTATAATTCCTTTTATTTTCCAACTTTCCCCACAGTTATGCACATCTGCCCCCAGGCTTGCCACCTCTGCCCATAAATGCCTTAAACCCCCTATATGCCACTGTGCCCCATGATATGCCTTTTGACCCCCTATGTGCCACTCTGCCTCCAGAAATGCATTATACCCCTATATTACACTCTGGCATTTAGGGTTTTAAAAGGCATATTATGGGACAGAGTGGCATATAGGGAGGTATAAGGCTTTTTAGGAGGCAGAGTGGCATTAAGGGGGTTAAAAGGCATTTCATAGAGCACTCTGCCATTTCACCCCCCCCCCAAAAAAAAACTTACCAGTTCTTCTGACTCCCGGTGTGTTATTCCGGGCAGACGTCTATGCGATTCGCGTAGGCAACTTCTGCTGCAGGCGAAAGGAGGTGCGGTTAGCAGAGGGGGTTCCCAGGGAGGGGAACTCTGATCTCTGACAGTTGGGGAAGGCCTGTGCGATGGACGCAGACAACCCCCGCTGCTAACTGCACCTTCTGGCTGCAGCGGAAGTTGCCTACGCGAATTGCGAAGTACGTCTACACGCTGCCCTGGCTACACACCGGGGACTCAAAAGCACCTGTAAGTGGGGGGGGCAGGAGGATCCAGGTCCCCTGCAGCACTGCGGGGGGATCTGGATCTAGTCTCGTAGTCAGACCTATTTGAGGTCTGATTATAAGACGACCCCGATTATAAGACTAGGGGTATTTTTCAGAGCATTTGCTCTGAAAAAAACCTTGTCTTATAATCGAGCAAATACGGTATATGATTACATCCTCGATAGTAAAAAGTTGGATTGAAAATCGCTCCCTGCAGTAAACCCATGCGGGTTGCTGGTGTTTGTGGCTGGTGAATAGACTGGGTTCATAGACTTGTTTCCCTGGTTCTAATTAGAATAACGAAAACCTATTAAGCAAATTATTTTAATCAATAGGAGAGCTTAATGCGAATACACATTATATTTAGAGAAAGAGAGGGACTTTTGCCGAGAAATTATCCTTAAGTTCTCTCTCTCTCGCTTTCATGTTGCTATGGTTACTCACATTATTCAGGTGTGATCTGTGTAAAACTGGTATTGGTTTAGGCAGTGCCCCCAGCACAAGCCTTCGATAGCTCAGCTGGTAGAGCGGAGGACTGTAGGTGATTCCCAGACATCCTTAGGTCGCTGGTTCAATTCCGGCTCGAAGGATTTCTTTTTATTAATTATTTCTTAATAATTAATTATTATAGGATTACATCCTGGATAGTAAAATGTTGGATTGACAAGAGCTCCCTGAAGTAAACCCATGCGGGTGTTTGCAGCTGGTGAATAGACTGCGTTCATAGACTTGTTTCCCTGGAATACCTAAAAATTTCCAGGTATTCCGACCCAGATGATAGAAAAAGGAAGTTAGAGTTGACTGGAAACCCATGGTGGCATATCTGGCCGTGGGTATTTCAATTATATTAGAAAGGGGTTGAAAAAAAAAGGACCATAATAATCACTGTATGTTTTCTATCCCTTGTTTATGGTCGAATAAACAAACATTTGAAATAATAAAATACTTTATGTATAATGGCACAAGATTTTGTAAAAAAAAATAAATAATAAAAGAAACTAACAAAAGATACTGGAGGATGCGGGCATCGATCCCGCTACCTCTCGCATGCTAAGCGAGCGCTCTACCATTTGAGCTAATCCCCCGAACACATGTGTTGCTGGCCACTCACAGAGAGTAATTTCCACTTTCAGATAAGAAAGGACCAACATTCTCTACCGTTAACTTTTTTTCATTTAAATACTTAAAACATTTCTTAGGATTGGTTTTACTCTCCTTGGCAATTAGTTTCTCATTTTCCAGTTTAGCCATTTTAATCGCCTCTACTAATTGTGACATAAATTGGTCATTAAGCAGGTTCAGAAACTTGCTGCTCTTTGTGGAACTAGATCCACTATTCCAATCTATATCTGGGTAATTAAAATCTCCCATGATTAAAACTCCATTCCTATTTGCAGCCTTTTCAGTGTGAAATAGCAGCTGATCTTCCCCCTCATTACTAATGTTTGGTGTCTTGTAGCATAACCTACAAGTAGTGTGTGACTCTTTCTACTATCTCGGCTAATCTCCTCCCACAGCATCTCCACATTACCATGCGCGGCTTCCTTAACCCTTTTCACTGCTAAGGACGTAGTGGTAACGTCCTCACAAGTGGGCTTCAGATGCTAAGGACGTAGCAGTGACTTACCTCTGTGAGGGTCTGCGGACCTCCACCGCCGGCGATCTGGCCTGTATCCTCACAAGCATCGCCGGGGCTTTGTCCTCCAGCGATGATGTCATCACGCAATGTCGCGATTATGTCATCTAACAACTTTATTAACAACTGACTAGTTTAACTTTAAATAGTAATAATAAAAAAAAAGCTATGAAAAGTCACATTCCCTTTAAAAATGGCCGATACTAATTTTTAATCCCATGATCCCTTTGATCATGGGGTTAAATTTAGCCAATGGTAGAGGGAGGCAATTTTTGAAACACAGGTTTTGATATTAGAGTTTAGAAAAATAACATTGTAAACTAGTTTTTATTGAGTCGGAAGTGGAAAAAATACACTTTTTTCCCATTTTTGGCTTTATTTTGCAAACCAAATGAGACATACACATATAAAAATGGTATATTTGGAATCTGCCGGGTTGGGAAAAAACAATATATGGTTTGTATAATTTATTCCCAAGAAATTTACATTTAAATGCGTTTAAAGGTGAGCTGCAGCAAAATGCTGAAAATTGCCTTAGCGCCAGGGTGGGAGATGGCTTAGCAGCGAAAGGGTTAATACTGGGCTTTGGTTTAGGGTTTACAGATAAACAAATCCCCCCCCCTTTCTATTTACTCTGTCCCTTCTAAAAAGTGAGTATCCTTGTAGATTTATTGACCAGCCCTGCGTTTGTCCAAGATAAATGGAAAAGCCAAGCAGGACTCACAGAGAAGGTTACTTCATTAGTAACACACCTGACAACTTCACACTGAACAGCACACAAACACCGCGCCCCCATTTACAATACAAATAAAATGTAGATCTCCCCCTTTGTCTATTATTGGGACAGTTTATTGTGTCTGATACCCCTACTATAGTAGAATGCAGATAAAAGCCCTCTATGATTTACAGTCACTAGCAAATAGTAAGTGAGAGTAGGTGAGCTGGAAGTGATAAATCAATCAAGAAACAAATGTTCTAACACAATAGCGTACTCATAAGTATATCGTCTCGTAAGCATATTCTTTTTACTGTCCGATCGAATTGGAGAACAATATGCGATACATTGTTTACGGATGTCCCATTGCCCATTGTTGCTTTACTGTCCATTAAATCATTAGTGCTTTTCTAAAGCGGATTCGAAGACCTGGATTACTATTTTTATTATATGTTGTTAATTTTTTATTATATGTTACGCTATGTAGGTTCATTCTGTTTGTTTTTCATGTAAATGAGCCGTATCCACTTGAAAGAAGCGTTGCAGATATACGGATGAGTATACTATTTTAATACTCAAATCACTGGGTGTTAGAACATTTGTTTCTTGATTGATTTATTACTTCCAGCTCACCTACTCTCACCTATTTGATTGTTGTTTATATTCTGGGTTAGTTTAAGGGAGACTGGCCTGAGTATTTGGTTGGAAGCTTTTTCTTTAGACTAGCGCTTTATTTCACCATCATATATATGTTTTTGTATGATTAACACTAACCCTCTGTGAGGACTTTAATAGGCGTTCTTCCAAAAGGGAAGCTGTGTCTCTGTGGCGCAATCGGTTAGCGCGTTCGGCTGTTAACCGAAAGGTTGGTGGTTCAAGCCCACCCAGGGACGTGTTGCTTTTCGCATGTCGTGCTGTTTTTGGGTGGGTTAAAGCTGAAAGAAAGGATTCCTAATCCCTGTTTATGTGTAATCAGTTTTGAAATATTCCCATCTTTTACTTCAATTCGGTTTGTGTCCTTACATCGAGAACCAGAGGGAATTGTTTTCTATAAAGTTCTGAGAGATGTGCCAGGATATCCTGGCAGGTAAGGAGACAGTAAGGTAAACATGAAGACAGTCCAACCAGGTGATCACGTCAATGATGTCCTATTTATTAACCATGAACAGGCAGGAGTCAATGACCAGAAGCAAGTCAGTTCTTGAATAAAAATGGAATACTTATAGATTAATAAAGGAAGACCCCAAACCTTATCTGACATCCCCATGCCTAGAAATTCTCAGATACGCCGACCCAGATGGGAGAAAAAGGAAATAACAGCTGGCTGGAGACCAACGGTGGCATATCTGACCGTGGGTGTATCAATTATATAAGAAAGGGGTTTTATGAAAAGACCATAATAATCACTGTATGTTTTCTATCCCTTGTTTATGGTCGAACATTTGAGATAATAAAATACTTTATGTATAATGGGACAAGATTTTGTAAAAAAAATAAACTAACAAAAAACTGGAGGATGCGGGCATCGATCCCGCTACCTCTCGCATGCTAAGCGAGCGCTCTACCATTTGAGCTAATCCCCCAAACAATTTTCTGAGTCCCCACCCACAGAGAGTGAAATGATTTAATCTCCAGTAGATACGGCACTAATAATAAGTAGATTCCTGGACACCAGATGAGTTCTGTTTAATAATTTCTTAGACAAGAGCGCCCCTTAGTGGTAATTAATGGGAAAAAATCTGTAAAAAATATAAAACCAAACAATTCAGTTCTAATTAAGGCTTTGATAGTTTATCCGATAGCGCGTAGGACTTTAGATCGCTGGTTCAATTCCAGCTCCAAAGACGCATGTTTTCGATGTCATAATTAATATAAGTATTTGTTGTACACAAAAAAACATTTTTGTTTGATTTGAAATAGAAACACAAAGAAGCAACAATACTCAGGGCTGAGGGGTTTAGTAGGCCTATAAACACCGGCACAAAGCTGGCTAGTTATTCTCAGCGCTTAGGAGTTCGGTCTTGTATGTTCCTCGACCCCTTAAGGACCAGGGTTTTAAAAAAAATGTTTAATTTAGTTTGGGCGTCAGCGACATTAAACTGTCCCTTTAAGGGCAGAATTTGTATAGCTGTTTTACACCTTTTATTATTCATTAGCAAAATGGCTGAGCTCATCTCTGTCCCTCTAAAATGGAAATTATCAGACAAGGTTAAGGATCCCGACATGTATAGTATGGAGGGAAGATAAGACATTATATCTGCAGATATAATGAAAGGCGTTATATCTGTATTATGGTATGATTACACAGTGAAGACACTGAAATACATGGACCATGATAAGGAAGACAGTGCATGTGAGGGAGCATTAATAAAAAATAAAAGTACATTTAAAGAGAGGACAACAGTTAACCACCTAGCAGAGGATGGTTTTGATCCATCGACCTCTGGGTTATGGGCCCAGCACGCTTCCGCTGCACCACTCTGCTGCTTTGTTACTCTGCTGTTGGTTTCGTTAGCTTTGTAGTCATTTCTCTGAGTCCCCGCACAGTTTATGATGCTATAAAGCACTAGATACACCTATTAATAAATAGAAATACACATACGTGAAGAGCTTATGTGTTGCGCAAACAAGAAAGATGATAAAAATAAGAAAAAATCTATAATCAATCAATGCACCTGCAATATGAATTAAAGTGCATACAGTTCATGTGTGAGAACTGCCTTCATACCATACATAATACTTATGGAAGCATCAGCAGCTCCCAGCAGCTCCCAACAACAGCTCCCAGCAGCTCCCAGCAGCTCCCAGCAGCTCCCAGCAGCTCCCAGCAGCTCCCAGCAGCTCCCAGCAGCTCCCAGCAGCTCTGTCTCTGTGGCGCAATCGGTTAGCGCGTTCGGCTGTTAACCGAAAGGTTGGTGGTTCAAGCCCACCCAGGGACGGTGTCCTTTTGCAAAATCCTAGACAAATGCTCTTCTGAGAGATGCGCCAGGATATTCTGGTAGGTAAGGAGACAGTAAGGTAAATATTGAGAGAGTCCAATGAACAGGCAGGAGTCAATGACCAGAAGCAAATCAGTTCTCAATAGAAATATAATAATTATAGATCAATAAAGGAAAACCCCAAACGTTATGTGACATCCCCATGCCTAGAAATTCCCAGATACGCCGACCCAGATGGGAGAAAGACGCGGGTAGAGATGGTTGGAGAGGGAGGCACATCTGGCCGTGCGTAGAACGATTATTTTAGAAAGGGGTTTAAAAAAGAGAACCATAATAATCACTGTATGTTTTCTGTCCCTTGTTTATGGTCTAATAAACAAACAAACAAACGAATTAAAATGTGTTATGTGTAATTGGACAAGATTTAACAGTGATTTATAGCTGATAACAGATAAAGAATAGACTGCGTTTTCTGTTATATATATATTTTCATATGTTTTAATATACTTTTTTATCTTTTGTGCTGCGCAGATCATGTAGATATGTAGCGGATTGCATTTTCACAATAAATTATATCTTTAGTACCAGAATTTGCATATATTTAATAGGATATTGTTTTTGCCTATTTTATTCCATTAGTATCCCTAACTATACTCACAACCTAGACTCATAAAGAATTCAGCCGTTCCTTCGTGTGAATAATAATTATTAATAATTATTTCATCTAATTAAAAATAATGTATTTTAAAAAATTCTAGTTTTTAATTTTTTAAGTTTTTAATTTAAACTTAAACTTTTTTATTGTTTGCCCCATAATACAATGTTTTCTGGCAGCTGCGTATTATCTCTGTCTGTTATCGGAGCCCAATCTACCGGAAACATTTCAATCCATGAAGAGCCGGAGGGGATAGTTTTCTGTAAAGTGGCTAGTGGTACCCGTGGATGCGGCTGCTTCAGTTATATTATGTGTATTATATGTTTATATATATATAATGATAAAACGTTGGAGCAAGAATAAAATAAAAATTAACTGGAGGATGCGGGCATCGATCCCGCTACCTCTCGCATGCTAAGCGAGCGCTCTACCATTTGAGCTAATCCCCCAAAGGCTTACAACTAGTCTCACCCGCAGAGAGTGAAATGAACGGTCCAACCAGTGATGGCTTAAGGTGCTGTAATGAGACCCATTCATAAACGCTTGGTGTACGGATGCAGATCACAATTTAAATTAAATTCTTTACAAGTTGACTGATGGAGTTCAGATGGGGGGGGGGGATCTGCAGAATCTCCTTTAGCCCCAGCTGTTCTATTTTTGTATCCCATTAGGTACGACTTCCCCTCAAGTAATTTTATAACTTTACTTTTTCATATTCATTTTTAGTAATATTGATATAATATTTTATACCTTTTGTATATTTTATATAGGAGAATACTGTATTGTATCTTGTCTATCATTTATAGAATTGTCTTTTGTCTGGAAGAGAAAACTCCATTCTGGTTACTAGATTCTTGTTAAGGCAATTAAACTGGTTAACGAAAACCTATTAATATGATTGGCAAATTTTAAACAATAGGAGGGCTTTATGCTAATACACGTTGTCTTTAAAAGGTTATGTTAAGAGAAAGAGAGGGTTTTTGATCCGGGAAATTTTCCTTATGCTCTCTCTCCCTTTCATGTTGTCATGGTTACCCACATTATTTAGGTGTGATTTGTGAGAGACCGGTGTGGGTTTAGGCAGTAATAGCCTTCGATAGCTCATGTGGTAGCGCGGAGCACTGTAGGTGATTCTCAGATACCCTTAGGCTGCTGGTTTAATTCTGGCTCTGAAGAGGTTTGTTATTTTTTTTATAATTTCATTAAAAAAAACAAAAAATAAACCCTGTGAAAGGTGGGGTTTATTCAAAAACTAAAGGGCCGCAGTAAAGCACTCGATAAGCTTTACGAATTATTGGGACCCCGGAGGGAGAGGGACACGGAGGGTCCCAGCTTCTAGCTCAAGTAAGTTTTTAAATATTTTTTTATTTATATATTTTCATTTAAACTATCCCTTTAAGGACAGACTTCGCATAGCTGTTTTATATGCGCCAATTACTGTTGAGAAGTGCTGAGCTCATCTCTGTTCCCCCCAAAGACGACCCCCCAAATCTTGAATATTTAATTTAGGAAAAAAAGAAAAAGCCTGAATATAAGACGGACCCTATAGGAAAAAAAGTTTTACAGTAAATGTTAATTCATGTAAACTATGTGAGCTATTTTTTTTTCTTAAATAAAAGCTATGATTAGGAAAAATATTTTGTTTTTATTTTTCCAACCTGCCCCCTAGTTATGCACATCTGCCCCCAGGCTTGTCACTCTGCCCCCATAAAATTGCCACTTGTGCCCATGCTATGCCTTTTAACCCCCATATGCCACTGCCCCATGCTATGCCTTTTAACCCTATATGCCACTGCTGCCCCATGCTTTTAACCCTCTATATGCCCACTTGCCCCCTGAAGGCCTTTTTAACCCTCTATATGCCACTGTGCCCCCTGATAGGCCTTTTGACCCCCTCTGTGCCACTCTGCCTCCAGAAATGCCGTATACCCCTATATGCCACTCTGGCATTTAGGGGGTTAAAAGGCATATTATGGGGCAGAGTGGCATATAGGGAGGTATAAGTCCCCCGTAAAGATCTGCTTGTCTGATGCCGTAAAGCGCTGGATACACCGATTAATAAATACAAATACACATCCATTTCACATACAGTTCAAACCATGTAAACGAGGCTAACAACAGCGAGTCGGCCCTGGTCTGCAGTGCAGGAAGATAAGGATAGCATAGCGGGGAGGTCTGCTGCAGGGCTGCAGCTTCTAATTCAAGTAAACTTTCTGTAAGAAAAAAGATCATTTAGTCAAGCTGTTAGCGACATTAATAGAATACTTTGGCAAACGTGCCAATTACTGTTAAGTAAGTCCGTTATTGTCATAGAGAACTCCCACAACGTTTTCATTACTAACATCTGATTAAAAATAATTTACAAAAAAAAAAGTTTTTCTTTTTTTAAACTTTTCTATTGTTTGCCCCATAATATAATGTTTTCAGGCAGCTTATTATCTCGCTCTGTTATCGGAGCCCAATTTACTGGAAACATTTCAATCCATGAAGAACGGGAGGTAATAGTTTTCTGTAAAGTGGCTAGTGGTACCCGTGGATGCGGCTACTTCAGTTATATTATCCGTATTATATGTATTCATATATAATGATAAAATATTTTTTGGAAAAAGAAGAAAATAAAATATTACTGGAGGATGCGGGCATCGATCCCACTACCTCTCGCATGCTAAGCGAGCGCTCTACCATTTGAGCTAATCCCCCTGCAGTTCTGTTTGCTGACATCATGTCGAGTTTTTTTTACTCCTTGTGGTTTTCCTCCACCCACAGGGAGCCAAAACACACAATCTCACCACACATGGCTTGGAGTGCTGGAGCGAACCCCATTTACATAAACAAAGGGTACACCGGGAGTAATTAACCCTTTTATAATGAGAGCCCATTTTAATGAAATGACAGGTAGTACAAACTTTCAATAGGTCAGCAGGTGAGGAGAGGACTATAGAAAATACTCAGACGTCCTTAGGCTGCTGCTTATATCTTCAGATATCAGGTATTTTAATTCTCCCATCACACCTATGATTAATGAGCTCCGTTTGGTTCCCCTCCCTGTCTCCTTGATTTATTTGTAAGAATAATTTGGAAGCCTATAACCCATCTTTTTTGAAAAGCTGAAAACACAAAGTATTGTAGCATTTACAGACCCCCTCCCCCGCACAGAATATGTTTAAATATCGGTCAGCATGAGAACCGTCCCAGAGGGTGAGAGGAGATAACGTTATCAGCAGGAGCCAAGGGCCCCGGGTCTTACTCTATAGGCTAACGCACTGTTATCTTTTTTCTCTATACTATAAGTAGAGACAGTCATGGAGTGCAGTATTTCAGAACGAGAGCTCACAGTCTGCAATTAGAAGTTTAGATGTGTTCCGCCACTAAGAGGGAGGTGGTAGAGCCTCACAGCAAATGTAGTAGAAGTTAAATGGGATCTCCTTTTAAGATCTATATTTTTCTTTATATTATCAGCGCGCGCCAAGCAGGTTTGTATTACCGTGTCTGAAAAAAATCTGAAAAAAATTAATTATTAACTAAGTTTAAATATATAACTTTTACTGAACAGATATGGTACAGCATAACTCCCATCACTTTACACTGAGCCAGACATTGATGGTAGTGCTCCTTCCCAGCCATTAACTTTTTACTTACCACTTTTCACTTTTAAGTCTTCCACTTATATCTAAAATACTTTATAAATAATACGACAAGAAATATGGTGTTCCTTTTGTAAAACAAACACAAAAAATAAAAACTAGCAGAGGATGGTTTCGATCCATCGACCTCTGGGTTATGGGCCCAGCACGCTTCCGCTGCGCCACTCTGCTGCTTGCTCGGTGTTGCGGTTTTCTCATCAAGTGATCACATTAGTCATTTCTCCAAGTCCCCCCGTAAAGATCTGCTTTTCCGATGCTATAAAGCGCTGGATATACTTATTAATAAATACAAATACACATAAATTTCACATGCTGCTCTCCTCCCAGTTCAAACCCTGTAAACGAGGCTAACAACAGCAAGTTGGCCCCCGGTCTGCAGCGCAGGAAGATAAAGAAGAATAGCTGATTATTTCCTCTGTCTGAACCCGAACTGAAAACCGGAAAATTAAAGAGAAATACAAAATGTTTCTGCCCGGTTTCGAACCGGGGACCTTTCGCGTGTGAGGCGAACGTGATAACCACTACACTACAGAAACCAACATGCATGTCAGTAAACCATTGCCGTAGAGGAAAAATAGAGGTGGACTCCAATCTCATTAAAAATACATTTGGAAAATATGTGGTTTTTCACTTTTTAAAACATTTTTAGTGTTAGCCCCATAATATAATGATTTCTGGCAGCTGCATATTATCTCTGTCTGTAAGCTTTTTTTATTTTAATTTATTGAGGGTGTCAGGGACATTAAACAATTGCCATAGAGGAGAACTCCCATTTTTTCCATCACTAGCATCTGATTAAAAATACATTTGTAAAATATGTGTTTTTTCATATTTTACATTTTTTTTATGTTAGCCGCATAATACAATACTTTCAGGCAGCTGCGTATTATCTCGCTTTGCTATCGGAGCCAAATCTACTAAAAAACATTTCAATCCATGAAGAGCCGGAGGGAATAGTGTTCTGTAAAGTGGCTAGTGGTGCCCGTGGATGCGGCTACTTCAATTATGTTATGTGTATTATTTGTATAAAGAAACATGCCGTGGGACAAGAGGAAAAGAAGATGTCACTGGAGGATGCGGGCATCGATCCCGCTACCTCTCGCATGCTAAGCGAGCGCTCTACCATTTGAGCTAATCCCCCACTATAGACTGCCCTTCTAAATACTAATACACATACATGTCACATGTCTCCACATGTATCCAACCAGTTCAAACCCTGTAAACAGCAGCGAGTCGGCCCCGGTCTTCAGCGTAAGAAGATAATGGAGAATGGTTGTTTGTTTCATCTCTTCTTCAAACGTTTATAAAACATGTGAAATGGTGAAGACTCCTACTTGTTTCTGTCGCGCAATCGGTTAGCGCGTTCGGCTGTTAACCGAAAGGTCGGTGGTTCAAGCCCACCCAGGGACGGCTTTACTTTTCTCCTCAGGGTATTCCAAGAAATTTAATCTCACATGAGCTTTCCATATTTCAGACAGATGTTCTTCACATGTTGTAATATTTGAAAGAAAATAATCACCCTTCGCAATACACCCAGCACCCTTTGGCCTTTATTTCCTCCCCTTTATTGCATTTTTTGCTTACATCTCCCATTCTTTCAACAAAATGAATTTGCGACATTCTGGGCCGGACTGGTCTACTGGGATATAGGGGGGGGTTACTATATAAACACAGGCTTTGTCCCAATCCTGAGCAACAAAAAATATCGGTCCAGACCCCTTACATGTGCCGTATGCTCAATAATGGCCCTATGACGTATGGGGCCAGTATTCAGTTATTTCCAGTGCTGGTTATTTGCCTTTTTCACTCATTCTCACAAGAATGGCCGCCCTGGTGTGTTATCACGATCCCGGGCAGGGAACAGGTCACTGTGTGAGACTATCTCGAGAAAGATTAAACCCCTGTCCTCACCCTCATAAACAGGCTCATAATGCATTACCATTAATGGGTTTATGGACAACCCATTGTCCTTAAGGGGTCAAATGTCACAGTAGAGTGTTCAGACCAACATGTCAGCGCATGCACATAGAATGTACGGCTCTTATGGGAGGCAGCCCCTTAAACTCCATCACGCTCCTTAACTGTTACCTCGTCCCGTTGTGTATCGCAGTAGCAGATGCAATATTGGTGCTGGTTTTATCCCGTTTTGCCCCAATAAACCCCCTTTATCTGCCATTGTTGTCAAACACCACACTGATGCATTTAGGGGCATTTATGGTTAATGGGGTCTTTAGGATTAATTTAAATAATTTAATGAAGTTAACTGAAGGTGCAGTTAGAGGTAAAGGGGGGCAAACTAAGGGGAACGTAAATCCTGGGAGCAGTGAAGATTATTAATGTAATTATTTATAACAGTACGGTGTTAGTGAGATTCTATGTAAGATCCGGATCTCTGAATGAATCTCTGCCTTCAGTGACATCACCAGAGTAGGCGGGCAGGAGGGTTCATTGACTGCAATGAAAGGGGCGGGGCCAATCGTCAGAGTGACTGCAGGGAAGGACTGGGAAACGGTTGTGGAGGAAGCATGCAGACTGTCAGACACCTTAGGGAGCATTATAACATAATTATATGAAAAATATAAATTACTCATTATAGGTGTAGAAGGAGTTAAAGTGATCTGACCCAACCAAACAATATTTGGCCATTCACGCCGCTCACAGAAAGCACAGAGACTTATTGAAGTGCAAATGCAGCCCCCCCGAAACCCACATCAAAGGGCATTCATGTATTACATCGTCTGTACGGTCTGTCTGTAAATAGTGTGTGATAGTGTTAGGATTGTCTTTTTGATTGGTTAATCCTTAGGATTGTAAATTGTATGTATTGTCTTTTGTAAATTGTATGTTGTGTGTTAGTGTTGTCTTTTGATATTGTAATTAATAATAGGAATGTTAATGGAAGTACCTTTGATCCCTCCCTATAAGAACTCCCCGTATGTCATTAGTTACACAATCTTTCCATCCTTGTTGCAGTCACAACTTCATTCCCAATGTAACCCTGTGTGTGTCAGCCTTCATGGGCTTCATTACAGCATTAACCCTCCATTTTCCTTTCAAAGAAGTATTTTCTTGCGAGCTACCTGGATTTAAGCTATTAACCCCTAGATGAAATAAATTAAATAAGTTTAAATAAATAACATTAACTTAAATAAATTAACATGTACAGCATAACTCCCGTCACTATACACTGAGCCAGACATTGATGGTAGTGCTCCTTTCCAGCCATTAACTTTTTAATTACCACTTTTAAGTCTTGCACTTATATCTAAAATACTTTATAAATAATATGACAAAAATATGGTGTTCCTTTTGTAAAACACAAACACAAAAAAAAATAAAAAATACTTAGCAGAGGATGGTTTCGATCCATCGACCTCTGGGTTATGGGCCCAGCACGCTTCCGCTGCGCCACTCTGCTCCTTCTTGCAAGTGGAGGTTTTATAGTCCTGAGATCTGCTTTTCTGATGCTGTACAGCTCTGGATGTACCATTTAAATACAAATACACATCCATTTCACTTGCTGCTCTCCTCCCCGTTCAAAACCTGTAAACGAGGCTAACAGCAGCGAGTCGGCCCCCAGTCTGCATTGCAGAGACATTAAAATGAAAAACTTACTGTTTCAAACAGAGGAGCACTCGCATGTGAGGCGAACGTCCTAAACACTACACTCCATAAAGCAGACGCTGGCGACAGACCATTGCCATAGAGGAGAACTTAAATTTTTTCATTACTAGCATCGGATTAAAAACACATTTGTAAAATATGTGTTTTTTCATGTTTTACATTTTTTTAATGTTTGCCGCATAATACAATACTTTCAGGCAGCTGCCTATTATCTCGCTCTGTTATCAGAGGCCAATTTACTGGAAAAATTTCAATCCATGAAGAGCCGGAGGGAATAGCGTTCTGTAAAGTGGCTAGCGGTACCCATGGATGCGGCTACTTCAATTATATTATGTGTATTATATGTATTCATATATAATGATAACATATTTTTGAAAAGAAAATATAACTGGAGGATGCGGGCATCGATCTCGCTACCTCTCGCATGCTAAGCGAGCGCTCTACCATTTGAGCTAATCCCCCTACGGTGTTGTTTGCTGACTTCATGTCGAGTTTTTTTACTCCTTGTGGTTTTCCTCCACCCACAGGGAGCCAAAACACACAATCTCACCACACATGGCTTGGAGTGCTGGAGCGAACCCCATTTACATAAACAAAGGGTACACCGGGAGTAATTAACCCTTTTATAATGAGAGCCCATTTTAATGAAATGACAGGTAGTACAAACTTTCAATAGGTCAGCAGGTGAGGAGAGGACTATAGAAAATACTCAGACGTCCTTAGGCTGCTGCTTATATCTTCAGATATCAGGTATTTTAATTCTCCCATCACACCTATGATTAATGAGCTCCGTTTGGTTCCCCTCCCTGTCTCCTTGATTTATTTGTAAGAATAATTTGGAAGCCTATAACCCATCTTTTTTGAAAAGCTGAAAACACAAAGTATTGTAGCATTTACAGACCCCCTCCCCCGCACAGAATATGTTTAAATATCGGTCAGCATGAGAACCGGCCCAGAGGGTGAGAGGAGATAACGTTATCAGCAGGAGCCAAGGGCCCCGGGTCTTACTCTATAGGCTAACGCACTGTTATCTTAAGTAGAGAGAAAAATAAGTAGAGGCTGTCCAGGGGTTAATGGGGAGGAGGTTTAATTGCACCTCCCCCAACACATTAATAAGGTTTTGGTTGCCGTATAAACCACTTTGTGTGCCCACTATGTAGGAGGTGAGAGTAGGTTCTCACCCTATTGAGAGTGCGCCTTGACGTGGCGAGTGAGCTTAATTATGCTTTGGCCAATTCATATAACCAAAACCTCTCATTTTTGTCATGTTTATAGATTTGTTGCCAACTTTATTAGTTTTTGTTTTTGTATACGTTGTATTTGCAGCGCGCTCACACCTGTTTGGTAGGCCTCGTATTATCTATTTGCATTATTTGAGCCTGAGACTAGCTTAGCGCACCAATGTTTTTTCTTTTCCCTATGAGCGGACACAGTCATGGAGTGCAGTATTTCAGTAAAGAGACGTCAGAACGAGAGCTCACAGTCTGCAATTAGAAGTTTAGATGTGTTCCGCCACTAAGGGGGAGGTGGTAGAGCCTCACAGCAGATGTAGTAGAAGTTAAATGAGATCTCCCTTTCACCTCTATATTGTTCTCCGGGTTCCATATTTATATTGCCCGTGTGCGCCAAGCAGGTTTATGTTACTTGAAGCAGAACAGCAGGAAAGATCGTTGCATGGATGCCTTTCAAATAAAACAAGCTGACTGATGGAGTTCAGCCGGAGGGAAGCTGCAGCATCTCCTTCAGGTCTGTATAAACCGGAGATCTATGATCTTCTGCCACGGCCCTGCTCCTCTGACATCGCCTTTTAATGTTGGGGGCCACAATACATTGTAGGAGTGCCATTGCCCTCTCTGCCCCCAGCCCCTAACAATGCCACTAAATAGACTCTAAAGTCTCCTCCCTCTGCCGTCTCTTTATCTCATTGGTAGTTTTAATATTATTGGTAATTATTCGTCTTCCTCCTCTATAACAGCACAACACGATCTGCCGGCTCTTTATAAATCAGATTTAATATCATTGGTTGCCCCGCACCCAGACACGGAAAGAAAAGAGTACGAGAAAAACATATTTTTTTTTATAATTTTTCACTTTACCCCCAAATTCATTAGCGGTTCCGGTTTCATTTGGAAGGCAGCGTGTAAAATACCCGACTGAATCTCAGTGAATTCATTTATTAAATGATTGATCTGTTACAGTAATAATAAAAATGCGTTGGGTGGGCAAGCGCTTCCTGCAGTAAATACATGCAGGCGTTTGCAGCTCGTGAATAGACTGGGTTCACATACCGGCTTTCCTGGGCTGCCCTTATTTTGGTTACATGTTGTCATGGTTACCCACATTATTGGAGTGTGAGCCGTGTTAGACCCGTATGCTGAGACTCTGTGCTGCCTTAGTAAAAAAATTAATCAAATCCTTCGATAGCTCAGCTGGTAGAGCGGAGGACTGTAGGTCGTTCCCAGATATCCTTAGGTCGCTGGTTCGATTCCGGCTCGAAGGATGTTTTTTTGTTTTTTTTTTAAATGCATGAATTATAAAGTTCTTCATTTAATATAATAATAAAAAATAAACCCTGCGGGAGGGGATCTATTCTGAAATTAACAGGAGTAGCCAATAAGTGCTAACAATCGATGGACCACAGAGGTTGAAGGCAACGGCAGGGCTGCAACTACTAAACTGGGGAATTGCTTTCTTTTCACAATTGTCAGATAACCATGACATTCCACGGCATGATTTTTATAAATATCTACAAATACGCCATCTGCTAAATTCCAACCCTCTTTCACCCCTAAAAGACTTTCCCAGTCTGCGGCCGATAATCACTCTTTGCCAATTAGCACCGAAAATTGTTGGGGCAATTTCACCCTGGTAATCTACTCTCATCTCTCACCTCTCTGCTCGCAAGCTCCCCACATGCCGGCCTGGGAGAGGGAATTCATCATTTTTTTTGTCCAAAAACAATTGTTGTCACTGGTACTTAAACCCCTCAAGGCTGTGATTTATGCTCAAGGGTCACTCAAATCTATGCTGGAGGAACCTTGCGCCATGTATGGTGGAGCTGTCCGGTGCTGAAACCTCTGTGGTCCACATTATTTGTTATTCTACAATCTACACATCGGGGTGGAAACATGAAATTGCACTTCTTCATATGTTTCCGGATCCCCTTCCTCACCCTACGAGGAAGCTTATCATTCAATTCTTTATTGCAATTAAATTATCGATAGCTCGGGGTGGAAGAGTCTGACGCCGCCTTCCACAGCTTTAGAAAGACACAGGATATTAGAAAAAAACACATTAATCCACGAAGAACTGGAGGGAATAGTTTTCTGTAAAGTGGCTAGTGGTACACGTGGATGTGGCTACTTTATATTATGAGTATTATATGTATTCATATATAATAATAAAATAATTATGTGGGACAGGAAGAGCATAAAATGTTAATGGAGGATGCGGGCATCGATCCCGCTACCTCTCGCATGCTAAGCGAGCGCTCTACCATTTGAGCTAATCCCCCGGGTGCGGCACGGTGCCTGAGATATCCTGGTGACCAACTCAGGGTAATGCAGTAAAAGTATATGGCGGCCGTTTCTAAGCGCTGGAGAAAGCAGAGAAGGAGAGAGCGCAGTGGTTGTCGGCACGGTCCCACCAGGTGATCGCGTTAATGTCCTATTTATTAAACATGAACAGGCAGGAGTCAGTGACCAGAAAACATTCCATACTTGACTAATAGTGGAGTAATTAAAGATTGATAACGGAAGACCCCAAACCAGTTGAGACATCCCCAGTTGAGAAATTCCCAGATATGCCGACCCAGATGGGAGAAGAAAGAGGATAGATCTGGGTTGGAGAGGGCGGCTGGTGGCGCATGTGAGTGCGGCTACTTCAATTATAATGTAAAGTGGTTGTAAAAATAGACTGTATGTCATCTATGGTTGGGACTTGGGGGGGCGCCTGGAGGCTACATTTCCCGTTATAGATGGTGGACCCAGGGATTGCGTTACATACTTCCAGCAGGTGACAGCAGACACTAATCGCAGTGCAATATCTGGTTCCTTTTGCTTGAATTTTTTTTTTTTTTTTGGAAATCAAAGTTTATTATTTTACAACAAGTATACAAAACAGAAGGAAAATATGCAGGAACAGGAAGGGGGGAGAGGGGGGGTGAGGGGACATCATCGCGAAGAACAGTAATACATCTCAAAATCCTGACACAATCTTTTGCTTGAATTTACCGTATTTCCCCATGTATAAGACGCACCTTAATTTTGAAAAAAAATGTATTGTGAAAAAATTCATACTCATTATCCTCATCACTCCCATCCATTAACTGCCCCAAAATTAAACCTAAAGACCCCATTAACCATAACTGCCCCTAAATTAACCCTAAAGACCCCATTAACCATAACCACCCCTAAATTAACCCTAAAGGCCCCATTAACCCTAACTGCCCTTAAATTAACCCTAAATATTTTTTTTTGGAGCCCAAGGTGCATGTTCCTTTGGTGCTGCATTCTGTGCCAGAGGCAGCAGAAGCCAAAATACGCTACTGGGTTCTCCCGAAGGAAAACCCCAGACAAAAAAACACCGTATAAGAGGCACCCAGTTTTGCATACCCCAAATTCTTACACACACCCCCCCGGTGCGTCTTATATCTTATGGCAGGATTGTGTAAATTGCTGTGGTTTTCTGCTATAACTCATTTGCATATGATCTGCATATTGTGTTTTAAATATGGTGTGATGCATGCTGGTCGTAACTCACCTCCACTCTATTGAAAGGCTCTTGGAGGCTGGTGGTGATTGTTTCCTCAATTAATTTAGTTCTTGGTTTATGTTAAAGAGCTGTTGTGTTTGTTTGTTTTTTGTGGCCAAGATCACATCTGGTAACCTATGGCAGCTGAAGTAGCACGGTGCTTGAGGTGTCTTATTTGTTCTAGATTTATAGTCTGGTTGTCTTCTTCACAAGCCTGTACTTTTGTGGATGAAGATGAGCATGGAAAAGCATGAAAGGCTCGCTTTCTTTGTTCCTCGACCTTTATGGGCCTGTGTGTGGAACATCATTTTTTATTTGACCGCTGAACGGTGGCCAGACACTTTATTTATTGATATCTGTGTTTTTTACACGTGTCCCGAAGAATTATGATTGACCCAGGGTTTTCGATTTTCTCAACGTACACTGTTTTGATTTGGACACCGTTTTGATTTGGTGCTTTTTTGCTCTCTGTACTGCAGTGAAGGAGAAAACTGGAATCCAGTTTCCTTTTGTTGGGAGTGGTAGGGGAGGCCTTGTGGCTCCCTTCCTCTTCAGAGGAGGACAAGCAGTTCTGACCCTCCTGGAAGGAAGGAAAAAGTCCTGGCATATAACATGGGGGGTTGCCGGACGAAAAAAAAAAAAAAACCATCAAGTGAATATCTGTGAGAGAGGGAAAGCTTGGTCCTTTGGCCTTAGGGATGTTTTAGGTTCCTAGTGTCTGGTCCAGGATTGGGTGTTGTGTAGAAGGTGTAAGTGTTAAACGCACTTCTCCCTTCATGTGTCACATTCCGGTAAGCACTTTTTGGACCTCGGACTCCTCCATGCGCCTTTATTTTTGTATGCAGTAGCCCCAGTCTTTTGGCTCGGTGTACGGTGCATACGGGAACATTTTTGTACCACGCTAGCCAAAGAGGTGGCTTCCTCGGGGTGCACTTTTTGTATATAGTTTCACACTATTTGATTTATTAATACAAAACAGCAAGACGGTCCAGG
Source organism: Spea multiplicata (assembly GCA_009364415.1). Taxonomy (NCBI): domain Eukaryota; kingdom Metazoa; phylum Chordata; class Amphibia; order Anura; family Pelobatidae; genus Spea; species Spea multiplicata. The sequence continues at coordinate 40,002 of VKOC01003244.1, forward strand.
GCACGACTTTGAAACGCTGAAAAGCCACGGTGGAGCCGTGAGGAGGGGAGTTAGGTGGATCTTCTGAGTGCCCCCCCTCCTCTAATAGAGTATTCCAGTGGTCCCAATCCTTGCAGGGGGAAGGGACCAAGAAGATCTGGCCCTCCTGCAGGCCTAATGCCCTGGGAGGAAAGTGCAACCCCTGAAGAAGAAGAAGGGGACCTGGGGTCCACTGTGGCCTTACGGCACTTTGGCACTTGGCGCTTTTTTATTTTTCCATCACAGCGAAGCACTGACCTCGGGCCTTCAATAAAATACAAATTGGGTAAGCCTTGCTTCTTGGTCTTTTGGCTGAGAGAGAGAACCTGTGAGAGAGGGAAAGCTTGGTTTCCCATTCACTCCCCCCCCCCCTTACCTCTCTTGCAGATTTTACTGGTCTAGGGACTGGCCGAGCAGCACTGGGGCTTTACAGACGTCTATGCAGGTGAGAAAACTCTCCCCCCCACAAGGGGGGGCAGGAACCTGGGCGGGAAAAGAGTTTTCTCACACAGTGCACGGGCGACATACGGGGAAAATTGCGAGTCTGTGTTAGGCGGCCATTGCGGCACCCCCCTGATGAGTGGCACCCAGGGATGGACCGCCCCCTTTTGGAACGCTACTGCTCCTTCCCAGCCATTAACTTTTTACTTATCACTTTTCACTTGGATGTCTTGCACTTATATCTAAAATACTTTATAAATAATATGACAAGAAATATTGTGTTCCTTCTGTAAAACACAAACCCGAAAAAAAAAAAAAATATTTAGCAGAGGATGGTTTCGATCCATCGACCTCTGGGTTATGGGCCCAGCACGCTTCCGCTGCGCCACTCTGCTGCTCCTTCTGAGAGCTGGTTTTGTAGTCATGTTCTTTTCTGATGCTGTAAAGCGCTGGATACACCGATTAATAAATACTAATACACCTACACAAGGCTAACAGCAGTGAGTCGGCCCCGGTCTGAACCGGAACTGAAAACAGGAAAATTAAAAAGAAACACATAATGTTTCTGCCCGGTCTCGAACCGGGGACCTTTCGCGTGTGAGGCGAACGTGATAACCACTACACTACAGAAACCAGATGCTGTCTCACCTGTGATTCCGAGGGACCAACACAGGTGGGTTTTCAAATCTCTAATATCAAGGGACAGAACATAGTCGTCCGACTGTTTATAGGGGAGAGGGCAATGGTAGGGCTGCAGCTTCTCATTGAAGTTTTTTTTAATTTTTATTTATTTGGGGTGTTAGCGACATTAAACCATTGCCGTAGAGGAAAAATAGAGGTAAACTGATTAAAAATACATTTGGAAAATATGTGGTTTTTCACTTTTTAAAACATTTTTAGTTTTAGCCCCATAATATAATGTTTTCTGGCAGCTGCGTATTATCTCTGTCTGTTACTGGAGCCCAATTTACTGGAAACACATTAATCCACGAAGAACTGGAGGGAATAGTTTTCCGTAAAGTGGCTAGTGGTGCCCGTGGGTGCGGCTACTTCAATTATATTATGTGTATTATTTGTATAAAGAAACATGCCGTGGGACAAGAAGAAAAGAAAATGTCACTGGAGGATGCGGGCATCGATCCCGCTACCTCTCGCATGCTAAGCGAGCGCTCTACCATTTGAGCTAATCCCCCACTCACCAGTGTCTGTCTCTGAATACTAATACACATACATGTCACAGGCTTGTCTCCAACCAATTCAAACCCTGTAAACAAGACAAACAACAGCAGCGAGTCGGCCCGGCCTGCAGCGTGAGAAGATAATGGAGAATGGTTGTTTGTGTCACCTCGTCTTCAAACCTGTATAACACATGTGAAATGGGGAATCCTCATATACTAGTCTCTGTGGCGCAATCGGTTAGCGCGTTCGGCTGTTAACCGAAAGGTTGGTGGTTCAAGCCCACCCAGGGACGGTTTGCTTTTACTCCTCCTCAGGGTTTTCCAAGAGATTTAATCTCACATGAGCTTTCCAAATTTCACATGTTGTAACATTTGAAATAAAATAATCACCCTTCGCAATACACCCAGCACCCTTTGGCCTTTATTTCCTCCCCTTTTTTGCGTTTTCTGCTTACATCCCACAAACTGAATTTGCGACATTCTTAGCCGGACGGGTCTACTGGGATACGAGGGGGGGAGGGGGTGTTACCATACAAACGCAGGCTTTTGTCCAGATCCCTTACATGTGCCGTATGCCCAATAATGGCCCTATGACACATGGGGCCAGTATTCAGTTATTTCCAGCGCTGGTTATTTGCCCTTTTTACTCATTCTCACAAGAATGGCCGCGATAAAAATGGTTTTATCCCGTTTTGCCCCAAGAAACCCCCTTTATCTGCAGACCTGGAGGCTGCCACTGCTGTCAAACACCACGCTAATGCTTTATGGCAAAGCTAATGAAGTCCGTTCCTCCATAGACTTTCATTAGTCAGAGAGTCCGTCTGGTGATTGAGTCTGAGTCATTCTATTGTTCCCCACGGGCAGTGTGATAAGGAGTCAGGGGGTATGTCTAGTAGATTGGGCTCAGAGTGAGAAGTCATACCAACGGCTGACATGCAGCTGCCTGAAAACATTATATTACGGGGCGATATCTAAATATCTACGGGAAGGAATGGTGGGAGTTTCACTTGAAATACCTTTTCATTACTTCCAGGGTATGACGGACGGCATTAATACCATAAAGTTCCCGGTTCCTACACTGACCCCAATGATGACGGTGTTCAGAAGGCAGCAGAAAGCGGTCCCGTGGCTAGTGTAGTGGGGGGTGGGGATCAGTAAATGCTGGGTGCTCCGAGGACTAAACACTCCAGCTCCCGGGCTGCTTTCCTACTGACCGCGAGCTGTTCGTATTAAAGCTTCATTATCAGAGGAAGCCGAGATGTGTCCTCAGCCCGCCCTTTGGCTCGATTTAACCCTTCATCATCCTGCGTGCGGCCCACCGCGAGGGTGAAGGACGGGGGCCACGGCTGACGGGACAGAAGCCAGCGGGAGGCACGTTTCACCGTACTGGTTTATCTTTAAAGAAAACATCTTTATTTGGCTAAAAACACGTGGGTCCAGTTGACTGCTGCTGGGAGAAGCGTACAGAGCACAAGCTCACCGGGAGAATATTACCCAAAACGACGAGTCCGGGGGGAGATCACACCGAATCAGTTAAAATGGCGGGGGTCAGGCAGCTGTATTAATTATAACACGTTTGGGACGACCCCTCTACACCCATCATTGCAATGCACTCTATTCTAGATTTCCCCGAATCAGCATTAAAAATACGAGACAGATGGCAGTTTGTGCAGAAACCCCTCCATTAACCCCTTAAAGAGACGGCCCGTTCCAAGCCGCGTCTCCCTCGTTTGTTCAGTCATTGGTTACGGAAAGCGGGCGCTCGGGTCAGCGGCCGCACCGATCCTTCTTATAGCCCAAAGTCTCTAGTGCCCGGAAATCATTGCCAGAGCCCAGTTTTTGACGGCCAACGTGGTATTGTGCAAATACGTCCAGACCGACTGCGTTACGTTGCCGACGTGGCCTTTCGTACAGTCCCACGACACCTCGCCCCTGGGGAGAGAACACACAATAATCACTCAGCACAGAGGGGGCAAAGCCAAGGAATGTGAAACCTGGGGGGCTACAGGATGTATGAAATCTGTACATGGGCCGCGCAACGTCCGCTGTACACAGCCCCGGAACCCCCACGTCCACTGTACCCCGCTTTACACAGCCCCGGAACCCCGTCCGCTGTACCCCGCTTTACGTCCGCTGTACCCCGCTTTACACACAGACCCCCGGAACCCCCACGTCCGCTGTACCCCCCTTTACACAGCCCCGGAAGCCCCACGTCCGCTGTACCCCGCTTTACACAGTGGTGTTGGGGTCCTGTGTAGTGATGGCAATCCTAATACTTTTCAGCTAAACGTGGGATATTCCTGCAGTGACTGACATCGGAGCGGCGTGCGGCTGGATAAGATTGATGTGATTACCGGTACCCTCACATGGCGGCGGATGTGCCGCTCCACTACTCTACACTAAAAGATCATTTGCACAATAATATAGGGGATAGACGCCGGTCAGGTCTGCGTGGGGTCTCTACGTGACGTACTTGCATGAGTCCACATACTGCTGCCACGCTCTCTGTACGGCGGCCCCGGAATATTCCGCCGCCGGCAGCAGGACGTTTCTGTGAACGTAGAGCAGTAATTCCCGCAGGAACTCGATCAGGTGATACACGAAGTCCGGCGTCCGGGCCTGGAGCTGGCAAACGGAGAGACAGACACGCAATCAGATACACGCTACCAGCATAGAACACGTCAACCCGCCAGATAGAACGTAATCCCGCGAGGGTCCCGCTGCAGACACGGCCTCAGATTTATTCCCCCGGGGGCATCATTTAAAGTATGAGCTGGAAAGTGCACAAGGGACTGAGGCGGGACTGAGGCAGGACTGTCGGCAGCAAGCAGCGGGACTGTCGGCAGGTGGGGGCCAGTACTGGTGAGCGGGTGCATACCCATTCAATGAACCACGGTAAATTGTCGATGGTGAAATTTATGAACGCCGTGCATTTCCGGCCCACGACCTCGGCCCCTTCTTTGGATTTTGCCCACAGGAGTTCCAGGCTCGGCCCCATCACCTCCACGGCCTGAGAGTAATAGAGCGGGAGGTTCACCTGCAGCCAGCTGGAAGACGAGGGGACAGAGGTGGCATTAGCAGACGGGGGGGAGGGGTAACTAGTGGGATGCGAGAGTTAGTGGCCCCCGAGGACCGTGCGCTGACCTGTGCCCCCGCTCAGTGTAATCAGACGCTGCACTCCAAGCCTCCCGAGACACGTCCAGGAGTCCCGACTGCTCCAGCATCCTCGCCGACGACGACGCTGCCGATAAACAAGCAGAATCAGAAACCGCTCGGCGGGGGAAACGCTTCATTCACCAAACCGCCCCGCGGAGGAAACGCTTCATTCACTACAAACCGCCCGGTCGGAGGGAATACGCTTCATTCATCAAAACCGCCCGGCGGAGGAAATCCTTCATTCACCAAACCACCCGGCGGAGGAAACGTTTCATTCACCAACAGCCCCGCGGAGGAAAACGCTTCATTCACCAAAACCAGCCCGGCGGAGGAAACGCTTCATTTCACCAACGCGCCCGGCGGAGGAAACGCTTCATTCACCAAGAGCCGCCCGGCGGAGGAAACGCCTTCATTCATCAAACCGCCCGGCGGAGGAAAAAGCTTCAATTCACCAACCGGCCCGGCGGAGGACGCTTCATTCACCAAACCGCCCCGCGGAGGAACGCTTCATTCACCAAACGCCCGGCGGGGAAACGCTTTCATTCATCAAACCGCCCGGCGGGGGAAACGCTATCATTCCACCAAACCGCCCGGCGGGGAAAGCTTCATTCATTCAAACCGCCCAGGCGGGGGAAACGCTTCATTCACCAACCGCCCGGCGGAGAAACAGCTTCATTCACAAAAACCGCCCCGCGGAGGAAACGTTCATTCACACCAAAACCGCCCGGCGGGGAAACGCTTCATTACGCAAACCGCCCCGCGGGGAAACGCTTCATTCACCCCCAACCGCCCGGCCGGGAACGCTTTATTCACCACCGCCCGGCGGGGGAAACGCCTTCATCTCACCAACCGCCCGGCGGAGGAACGCTTCAATTCACCAAACCGCCGGCGGGGAACGGCTTCTTCAGCAAAACCGACGCAGCGGAGGACGCTTCATTCACCAACCGCCCGGCGGGGGGACCATTCACCAAACTGCCTCGTCCCCCGGGGGAACGCTCATTCACCAAACTGCTCCGCGGGGGAAAACGCTTCATAATCACGCAAACTGCTCGGCGGGGGAAACGCTTCATTCACCAAACCGCTCGGCGGGGGGAAACGCTTCAATTCACGACAAACCGACCGGCGGAGGAACGCTTCATTCACCAAACCGACCGGCGGAGGAACCGCTTCATTCACCAAACCCGCCCCGGCGGGGAAACGCTTCATCACGAAAAACCGCCCGGCGGGGGAAACGCTTCATTAACGCAAAACCGCTCGCGGAGGAAACGCTTCAATTCACCAAACCGCCGGCAGGGGAAACGCTTTCATTCAGCCAAACCGCCCGCGGTGGAAACGCTTCATTCACCAACCGCCGGAGGGAAATCGCTTCATTCACCAAACCGCCCCGGCGGGGGAAACGCTTCATTCACCACACCTCTCGGCGGGGGAAGCGCTTCATTCACCAAACCGACCGGCGGAGGAAACATAAGACATAAGAGCGCCGGCTACAAATAACATTGTCTCCCCCTATTCCAGATTATTATACAGGAGGTGATATTATATCCCACGGAGCTGGTGTTATCATATACCCCCCCTTCCAGGTAATTAATAATTCTTTTAGGATTTGGCCCCCCATTTCCGCGTGATATTGCCCCACCTTGTGGCTATTATTGGTCACTGACCATATAATCGGTTTTGCCCCAAGCATTACCTTCAAACGTCCCGTGTGTCCGGATATCGTGGATCACGAAGCCAGCGACGAAGACGAGAGCCACGAGAAAGAACCGGAACCAGGGCGGCCCCCGGCCCTTCATCTTCTGCAGCAGCGCCTGGAGAGAAGCGCAGTTATAGAGGCGGCACGCGGAGGGCCGACCCCTCCCCCCACATCACTATCTGCCCCGAGGCGCTCTCCCCCACCCCACGCCGTCGCTCTTCTTACCCCACAGGCCGCGTCGCACGATTCCACGTCCTTCACGCTCTGTCCTTTCGCAGAGAATTCTTCGTTTGTCACTTTGAAGGAATGGACGGTTTCACGCAGAGATTTCCGCATCTACGGGATCAGAACAAACACAAGGCGAGTGTGAGTGCGAGTGATCTCTGTATCACGCGGTTCAATAGTCCCCGCTTGTTTCCAGCGGTCAGTAAAGCTAAGCGTGTTTTCATCCATGTGACGGGGAGGCATTGGCACATGTATGTTCGTGCACCAGCCGTGTACTATCCCCAAGCAGCCGCAGGTAGCCGTGTTATTCCGCCCCTGCTGTGGAAAGCAGGCGGCTCTGCAGAGTTTTTCACGTGGAAACGCTCTGCGGGGAGAGGTGAGGATTTTTAAATAGCATTGCAGCGGCTGTTCCTTAAACGCTGGCTTGGTGGAGAATTTGGGCTACTGGTGCCAGACTCGGGGTCCGACGCCCCCCTCGCGGGCACGGGGTATACTCACAGGTCTGGAGGCCGCATCCCAGGCGTCCACGAGGTGCTGCAGCAGGAGACTTCATGAAAGAAACAAAGACAGAAGCTCATCAGCGACAGCCGCAAACGGCGCGACCACCGGACCGGCAAACCGCGAGCGTCACACGTAACGGACGCCTTTACCTCCCACGAGGGCCGACCCCCCCGTTTCCCAGCCGGTCACTCACCTGGACTGCGGCAGGTATTTGGTGTAAAGCTGGCGCCACACGCTGAAGCTCAGGGGGTCCAGATTCAGGCACTCGGTGAGGCTCAGCATCAGCTGGAGAGAGAAAGGAGCTGGTAAGCAGCGCGCGTAGCGAGACGTCGGCGGCGCTTCACACGCGGCCCCAGAGAGCGCCCGAGGGCCCTACCTCTTTCTTCATGTCCGCCGGGCAGTTTGCCGTGGCCCTCGACAGGAAGGACGGGAAGTAACTGTGCAAAGTGCTCTCCGGGGACGCCCCGAAGGCCAGGACTTTCAGTCTTGGGTACAAGTCCCGCAGCTGCCCCTGTTGGCTATAAACACAGACAGATTGGGCTAGTCGGTTGATTGGCGGCCAGTGAAGATATAATGCAGCCCCGGGCCGGCGGAGTGCGATCCGCCGGCCAGCAGAGACACGCTCGGCGTATAAAAGAAACGGCAGAGAGCACGCCGCGGGTCGCCCCGTACCTGACAGAGAGGGAATTGTGCGGCATGAAGGCGAAGTCCAGCAGGGGGAAGAAGTCCTTGGGGCCGATCATCCCGAAGCCCTTGGTCAAGTTGGAGTGCATCCTGAAAACACACAGGAAAATATCCACTAAACGGCGCGTTAAACGAGTTACCGGCCCACGACAACCTCTCCCCCGGATTTCAGAAACAACGAGTCTGAGTGAGCGTCGCCCCGCGGGAGCGTTACAAAACCAGGCCAAAGAGACGCATTCCTCCGATGTGAGTGACGGGGAGACCCTGCGGCGTCTCGTACACCCCCCCCAATCACGTACCGGGGGGGGGAGAAACGCTACCACCCAAATAATACAGGGTCAGAGGCTGAGAGAGGCAACGGATGGGAAATTTCATTTACTAAGAGGGTGGTAGATAAGTGCAACAGCCTCCCAGCAGAAGAGGTAGAGGCTAAACATACACACGTGATGACAGGAAGTCATGCAAAAAATATATTTTGGCCCTGAGACTACCCCCCCAGCAAGCACCGTATACGGTAAAATATATACCCCCCCAGCACCGCATACGGTAAAATATATACCCCCCCCAGCACCGTATACGGTAATATATACCCTCCCCCAGCGCCGTATACGGTAATATATACCCCCCAGCAAGCACCGTATAAGGTAATATATACCCTCCCCCAGCAAGCACCGTATACGGTAATATATACCCTCACCCCGGAACCGTATACGGTAATATATATATACCCTCCCCCAGCACCGTATACGGGAATATATACCCTCCCCCAGAACCGTATACGGTAATATATACCCTCCCCCAGCACCGTATACGGTAATATATACCCTCCCCCAGAACCGTATACGGTAATATATACACCCCCCCCCCGCACCGTATATGGCAGTATACCCTTCCCCCAGTAAGTAAAACGGAGTAGCGGAAGGGTAGCTCACAGTAGCAGACGCTCCAGGTACGAGACGGCATACGGTGAGAGAGTCTTCATCCCCAGAACCGGAAGCATGACGCCGAGCCACACTGCAGACACAAACACGCCGCATTAACACCATGGAAACAAAGGGTTAAGTTACACGGCTTTCTGCCCTCCCTGCCGGTCGGCGGCTCCTGTATTCCTTCCCAAAAGGCACTTTATCGGTCGTAATAGATTGGAAACGAGCGACGCCGGCAGCCAGCGCATGGTTAATACATGATCCGTGTCAGCTCGTGGGTCATGTATGATGCTAAGCGGGTTCAGCTTCAGTCATGACTGAGAAGAGAAGTCCGAGACGGACACTGACCTTTCAGGCCCTCGGTGAGGTCGACGAAGCCGGCCTGGCCCACCAGCCACATCACGGTGAGACCCTTGGCCGGTCTGTTCTTATTCGTCGACAGGAGATCCAGGTGCTGGGGGGGGCATTACAAAAAATGGTAAAAACCGCAGAAATACGTAAAATCCCAGAACCCTCCCATAGGACGTCACCAGCTCGTGAAAGGGGCAATGGACCGGGGGGGGGGTGTCTGGGTGACATACGCAGGTGGACAGCAGCCCCGGCCAATCAGACTCACCTTTTTCAGGTTGCCCGTCACGACCTTGGGTTTGTCCATCAGCACCGCCTGGATACAGATCTGGTAACCGTACAAGGACTCTCCTGAGCGGGAAGGAAACGGTTAATAAACATGGAGGGGGGGTGCAGTCAAACCGAGGAGATGCCATGTTCATAATATGATATTATAGCGAGGGGAGACCCCCTAACGAGAACCCAGCCGAGCAGAGGGACCCCCCTAACGAGAACCCGGCCGAGCAGAGGGACCCCCCTAGACGCAAGAACCCAGTGAGCAGAGGGATCCCCCCTGAACAGAGAACCCGGGCGAGCAGAGGGACACCCCCTAACTAGAACCCGGCCGAGCAAGAGGGATCCCCTAACGAGAACCCGGTCCGAGCAGAGGGATCCCCCTAACGAGAAACCCGGCGAGCAGAGAAGACCCCCTAACGAAACCCAGCAAGCAGAGAGAACCCAGCGAAGCAGAGGGACCCCTAACGAGAACCCAGCCGAGCAGAGAGACCCCAGGCGAGCAGAGAGACCCCCCTAACGAGAACCCAGCCGAGTAGAGAGGCCGCCGCTTCCCACCCCATTCTGCGGACTAAAAATAGTTAACGTAACGCAGGCAGGCACTAAGCGAGCGCCCCCCCCCCGAGCCCCTGGCCCCCCGCAGGGCACTTTACCTGAGGGTCTGTCCAGCTCCAGCAGCATGAGGAGGACGCAGTGATCGATGAAATCCTCCAGGCAGCCGGAGGCTCGGCCCACGAGAGCGCGGATGACGCTCCTCAGCTCCTTGCTCACCAGGCAGTACGGGTAATCTGCAGAGACACGCGGGTTACGGGGAGGACCTACAACACGCTACATATCACGGAGCACACGTGTGCAGCCCGGCCAGCGGGGGGGTGTCTTTACACGCTTCCCCACACATATAAAACGAGCCCGCATGCCCCACCACGCTCAGCACACGCGTCACTAATACCCCAGGCGGATAGTCAGGAATCCCCCCCCCCGGCCGTCACTCACCGTGGGGGTGCTGGCTCAGCGTGGGGTCTCCGCGGGGGGCCTGCAGCTTGTCGTTCAGATAGCCCGCCAGGTCCTTGAGCCAGATGGAGGGGCTGTCGTGGAACATGCGCTGACTCTTCTCCAGCTCCTGCTGAAGGGCAGCGATATCCAACTGCAAGAGACGCCCGTTAACCCTTCGCGATCCTCCCCGGCACCATCTATACTGCCCCGGGGGGGGTATTACTCACCGCTTTCAGCGCCTCCTCCAGGGTGCCGAATTTCCTGGGGGTATAACTGGAGTCGGCGGTCTGGGTTTTCTTGCCCCCTTTGCCCCCCGGCTGCTTCCTCTGAGGCGGGGGGTCCGCGCTGCTGCTCGGGGGGACCTGCTCCTTGTTCTGCTTCTTCAGCATTTTGTCGAAGCCCATTTCATAGAGAGAGCTCGTCGTCTTCACCGGGGCTGCGGGGCAGAAACACGCGCGGCGTCACACACGGGGGGGGGTGGGGGGCAGTTACTGAATCGCCCACCCCTTTACCCCAGCGATGCCAACAGCGGCTCGGGTCTCAGTGGGACGCATTGAGAAAGACAGCGAGAGCCACGCAATAGACGGGGAGGAGAGAGAGTGAGGGGGGGTAGGTGAGGGGGCAAATAGACACATGATCCCCCGGCACACAGACAGACAGACAGACAGACGGTGCCTCACACAATAGAAGGGGAGGAGAGCGAGAGAGCTGCTACAGGAAGAGACAGACAAGGGAAGCCAATACACAGACAGACAGACCAACAGAGGGTATCCTCGCACAGACAGACAGACAGGGGGTATCCCCGCACAGACAGACTAGACAGGACGGGGGGAATCCACGCCAACACGACAGACAGACAGACAGACAGGGTATCCCCGCACAGACAGACAGGACAGACAGGGGGTATCCCGCACAGACAGACAGACAGACAGGGGTATCCCCGCAGCAGACAGCAGACAGACAGGCGTATCCCTGCACAGACAACAGACAGGGGTAATCCACCGCACAGGACAGACAGACAGACAGGGGGTATTCCCGCACAGACAGAATGACAAGGGGTATCCCGCCACAGACAGAACAGACAGGGAGGATATCCCTGCACAGACAGACAGGTACAGGGGGTATCCCCGCCACAGACAGGACAGACAGGGGGTATCCCAATGCCACAGACAAGACAGGACGGGGGGGGTATTCCCCGCCACAGAGCAGACAGAAAGGGGGTATCCCTGCCAACAGACAGACAGACAGGGGTAATCCCCGCACAGACCAGACAGACAGGGTATCAACCCGCACAGACAAGACAACAGGGGATATCCCCGCACAGACAGACAGGGGGTTATCCCGCACAGACAGACAGACAGGGGGTATCCCCGACATGTTGACAGACAGACAGACGGAGGGTATCCCCGCACAGACAGACAGACAGACGGAGGGTATCCCCGCACAGACAGACCTCCGGGGGCGGCGTTGCTCTCGCCCAGCGCTCTCCTCTCTCCGCCGCCGCTCTTCTCTCCGCTCTTTTTCCCTTTTTTCACCACTTTCCACTTCCCATCTGTAGCTCCGGACGCCATGTCTGCACCGCTCACTGCGTCACCTCCGGCCCAGCGAGTGACGTGGCGCCTGCTGATTGGCAGGCTCGTACAGGGACCCGCACGCGCACTGGGCCTGCTCAGACTCCGCCACGTCTGTGCTGCCCTCGGTGACGTCACGCAAGGCTGAGTGACATGCCCAGTGTGAGTGTGTGACGTCACGTATCATAGCAGACTCCTCAAACTCTCCACACGCTGCATGCCTGTCCCCCCCTCCTTACCCCCACACTCTCCAGTTTAGGCCCCTACCCTGCCTCATATACCCTCCCTCCTATACCCTGCCTCATATACCCTGCCTCCTATACCCTCCATACCCTGCCTCATATACCCTCCATACCCTGCCTCATATACGTCTGTGCTGCCCTTGGTGACGTCAAGCAAGGCTAAGTGTGTGACGTCACGTATCACTCTTTGGTCTCCGGCTCCGTGCCGCGGTGTCGCTATCTCTGGTCTCCGGCTCCGTGCCGCGGTGTC